>JAVIAB010000046.1:12701540-12911540 GCA_032433765.1 Megaustenia siamemsis
CACATAAAGATATGAGATATGGCTGACATAGACAAGATCAAGATACTCATAGACTTTGGATGGCAATAACAGACTACCCCACTCATTGACCATAGATAATATACAACCACCCATTTGATTTTGGAACGAGTTAATCATATTGCCACAGTCGTAGACTTAGATATGAAAAAACTCAACTATTGAATTTGATGCTAAGAATAGAATAACAAGTATTGTACTGAAGCTCACAACAACGACGACTGCCACAGTTGCCATCAACTCAAAATGTTAAAACAAAAACTTCCTGCTTCCCGTCGTCAAAAAACCAACTGTCATTTCCGATCAAGTTACGGCCCCTGTGTAGCACAATACTCCGTCTCTTGTCTGATTAAAACACTAAACTGTTGGTTCTCTAGTTCACCTATTAATCTTATTAACTCTTTTTATTCATTGCACTTGTTTATTTATTTGTATTTTGTCACAGAAGAACAAATGAGTCGTGTCCCATACGCATGGTAAACAAATGTAAGACAAAAACAAAGTTACTTTATCACTGAATTCACGTTATGATGATCTCAATGTCTGAGCTGCTTTTAGCTGCTGATTTTATCCGAACGAAATGTTCCAAAATAAACTAAGATGCTAAAACATGTAGACCAATCCACACTCGGTGACTTAATGACAATATCTGATCATAATTGTCCCAACAGAGGGATGGAACGTATTGAAACACATGCAATAGAGGAAATGAAGGAAAGGATACTTCTATAAAATAACATGATACTTTTTCTCCTCATTTTTCAAATACACAAATTGTGGATATTTATGTTTACGTTCTAATCTTTGGATTATAACAAAAATGCTGGATCACGTGTGTTCACATACCAATCAAGGACCGAAACATTCCATAGGGTAACGCCCTGGCTAATTAAAGCAAGGAAGGGCTCTCTATAAACCTCTGCTGTGTGTGTAGATAGTCAAGAACACGGACAGGAAGACTGCACTAACCTCCCCCTGTAAAGGCGGAACGTGCCAGTCTTGCCTGGTTACCCAGAAATGGAAGTGGGACACGTCTGCGGCCAATGAATATGCTCGGCTGAACACGTATCCAGCCAACCACTATTGATCATAATAAGGCAGAAAAGTACCGGTCATAAGTCAGCGATTTACAGACATGTAAGGGAGTACTTGTGATAACTCTCTGTTAGCTACCAAACTAATGGAGACTTCTCGTCCCTCTGTCTGATATGTTAAATATTGCAAACGTAAAGCCTGTTAAAAAAGCGTACACATTACAACCATTGATATTACTATTTCTCTTCTTTTACCTTAGCATCCCGGAGGCGCAGTAAGTTATTAACTTTAATTCATAAGTAACTCCATCAACAAAACGTAAGTAATACAAGTAATGTAGTTGCTCCTGAGTGTTGAGACTTGAGAGATGTTTAGGAAATATTCATCAACTTCCATCTGTCTTTATGACATTGTCCCATTTCAGGATCTGGCGGTCCTTTAGTTTCAATGAGAAAATCAGGGCCATGTATCCAGTGTAGTTTCCATGAGGGTGTTCAGGTCAGAGTTTGTATGAAAGAAGAAATAAAACTTTTCACCCAAACATGATTTGAACCGGCATTCTCCTGGTTGGAGGTCGGCAAGTTATCATTTCGGTCAAATGATCTCTCATTGACTTGTCTCTGTTGCCTTTTAGCACAGGCAACGTCGGCAAAGACATCACTAAAGGAGAGCATCAAATGATATTATAGAAGAGAGGTATAACCAATCTACCAGTGGGGCATTCCACTTGTTCTGGAATATTAAACGTTAGCGTTCAATGTTACACATGACGCATGTATTCTTCCTCTTCTTCTTTCCATCCTCATTTGCCTTTCAGAGTTGAGAGGGTACGTGTACACAATAAGACAAAATAACAAATAGTTGGAAGAGAAGATGCCAAGTATTAGTAAAACAAGATGAGATGTAGTGATAAGGCAGCAAGGCAAATGTGCAGTAATACAAAATGAGATGTAGCGATATGACAAGAAGACAAATTAGCGGTAATACAAGATAGAATGTAGGGTTAAGACAGCAAGACAAATTAGCAGTGATACAAGATGGAATGTAGGGATAAGACAGCAAGACAAATTAGCGGTAATACAAGATAGAATGTAGGGATAAGACAGCAAGACAAATTAGCGGTAATACAAGATAGAATGTAGGGATAAGACAGCAAGACAAATTAGCGGTAATACAAGATAGAATGTAGGGATAAGACAGCAAGACAAATTAGCGGTAATACAAGATAGAATGTAGGGATAAGACAGCAAGACAAATTAGCGGTAATACAAGATAGAATGTAGGGATAAGACAGCAAGACAAATTAGCAGTAATACAAGATGGAATGTAGCGATAAGACAACAAGTCAATTAGCAGTAATACAGGATGGGATGTATGGATACGACAACATGATAAGCAGCAGTAATACAAGATGGGATATATGGATAAGACAACATGTTAAGCAGCAGTAATACAAGATGGGATATATGGATAAGACAACATGTTAAGCAGCAGTAATACAAGATGGGATGTATGGATAAGACAACATGGTAAGCAGCAGTAATACAAGATGGGATATATGGATAAGACAACATGTTAAGCAGCAGTAATACAAGATGGGATGTATAGTTAAGACACCATGATAAGCAGCAGTAATACAAGATGGGATGTATGGATGAGACGACATGATCAGCGGCAGTAATACAAGATGGAATGTATGGATGAGACGACATGATCAGCGGCAGTAATACAAGATGGGATGTATGGATGAGACGACATGATCAGCGGCAGTAATACAAGATGGGATGTATGGATGAGACAACATGATCAGCGGCAGTAATACAAGATGGGATGTATGGATGAGACAACATGATCAGCGACAGTAATACAAGATGGGATGTATGGATGAGACAACATGATCAGCGGCAGTAATACAAGAGGGGATGTATGGATGAGACAACATAATCAGCAGCAGTAATACAAGATGGGATGTATGGATAAGACAACATAATCAGCAGCAGTAATACAAGATGGGATGTATGGATGAGACAACATGATCAGCAGCAGTAACAGAAGATGACAAGCAGCTGAAGATCACAAAATAGAAACATCATTTCTCTGACCTTTAATTTGTATTGACTTCCAGTTTCAACAGATAATAACAGAATAGACAAAACCGGAAGTCAAGAAAAACTAATGAGACCTGTGTTTACAAACACCTATCCATGTCCATCGTTTGCGTGTTACCAATGTCCTCAAATCTACTTGTGGTGCATTACACCAGTCTCCACCAGTATATTTGTTATTACACACCCTTTATGGTGGTGCATTACACCAGTCTCCACCAGTATATTTGTTATTACACACCCTTTATGGTGGTGCATTACACCTGTCTCCACCAGTATATTTGTTATTACACTCCCTTTATGGTGGTGCATTACACCAGTCTCCGCCAGTATATTTGTTATTACATTCCCTTTATGGTGGTGCATTACAACAGTCTGCACCAGTCTCCACTACTATATTTGTTATTACACTCCCTTTATGGTGGTGCATTACACCAGTCTCCGCCAGTATATTTGTTATTACACTCCCTTTATGGTGGTGCATTACCCCAGTCTCCGCCAGTATATTTGTTACTACACTCCCTTTATTGTGGTGCATTACATCAGTCTCCACCAGTATATTTGTTACTACACTCCCTTTATTGTGGTGCATTACATCAGTCTCCACCAGTCTATTTGTTATTACACTCCCTTTATGGTGGTGCATTACACCAGTCTCCGCCAGTATATTTGTTATTACATTCCCTTTATGGTGGTGCATTACATCAGTCTGCACCAGTCTCCACTACTATATTTGTTATTACACTCCCTTTATGGTGGTGCATTATACCAGTCTCCACCACTCTATTTTCGTATATTTGCCCTATAGGGTGGTCCCATATGTGGTAGGGAATGTTTCTATATTACTCGCTTCTTCACCCAAGATGACCAACTCTGACTATAACTGACACATCTATGTCTAGGGTCATCTCATGGTATAGGAGAGAAACGATTTCAAACTTAGTTACAACTGAATTTGTACATTTTGTTATCTCATTGTTCTAATGTACGAATTATCAACAGTGATAATCCATGTCTTTTTTTTTTTTAGATGTCAGGCAATCAAAGACAAGTAAGTTGTTAATTAGAAACTTCTTAAAAGCAACTTACCTGCAAACAAATACACATGAACCATCAAAGAAATAGAATGAAAATAACAGTGTTTTGTGCCAGAATATATGCATACATTTGTTGCCATGTAATGAGAAGGGAGCAGCTGGAATATATTGTAACAACTGGAAAAATTGAGGAACGAAGAGATAGAGGGAATCAAAGAGAAAAGATACCAGATAGCTTTAGATAATGGTGTGGCAGAAGGTCAAAGCAGAAATAACTGTAGAGATCGAAATTTGTGGAGAGACATGATCACCTACGTCAGCAGGCCCGGTACTTGATGATTATATATATATATATATATATATATATATATATATATATATATATATATATATATATATGTGTGTGTGTGTGTGTATGTGTCTGTGTATATCATATAGCCTTTAGCATCTACACAGACTGTTGTAAACATACCGATGCGGCTCTATGGCACTAACTGCCTGTTGCTGTTTCGTCGAGCAGCATCTCTCATAACGCATCTTGATCATCAACACATGAGTATTGCCATAACGAATGTAAGCCTTTAGCAATGCAGGACTTCTGAGTGGGTTACTTAGTTCTACCATTTCAAAATCATCATTTGCCATATAGGTTGGTGTATGCGGTTATGTTCTTCCACAATATTCTATCCATCGTTCATCGTATCAATTCTAATGATGGCTGATTTACATGACATGACACCAAGCTTTCAAATATAGTTTTTTCTTTAGATGTTTTTTTTTTCTGGTGTACTTTTAAGAGCTCTCTTTTTGTGTGAGCTATTTTGAGAATATCCTTATTGGTCTTTTCAGCTGTGCAGGGAACTTTCAACATTCTTCTGAAAAATCATGTGTGTGTTTACATTTACATGTCTACTGTCCATGACACGCTTCTCGATAGGTAAACATTGCCTCTATATAGCCCAATGACACGTTTCCCTTTTCACTTCTGTTGACAGTCTTATTGTATAAGACGTTTTTCATTTTCTGAAATATAATTTTGGCCTGAGCTATTCTGGCTTTTTATTTCTTGTGTGTATCTTCCATCTGATGTTATTAATGTGAACATATAGCGGGTTAGTGGTGTACCGTACCAAAGAAGGAGTAAGACGTCTCCTTTCCTTCGCTCATCTTTGGGACACCCTTAAACGAGATGGAGCTCCCGTTTAGGCCCCTGATCAGAGTTACGTGACGTCATTAGAGCAGGTGGTGATGGTGTTGTGGGAGCAGCCGACAAGTAGTGCCGGGTATGGTCCACACTCTGTGGTGGTCGGTAGGGGATCTCATGTATAGAGACAATGACTCAGCTCTCGGATAAAATAGTCACTGCCAGGATGAAAGGGAATTGTAAACCACCTTAGTATATTGTCAAGTGAAATTATGTCGAAATACAATGTAGTATCTACATGAGAGCAATGCGTCAAATACTTGGTCACAATAATAACATCAGATGGAAGATGCACCACGGAATTTAAAAAGCAGAATAGCTAAGGCCAAAATAGCATTTCTGAAAAAGAAAAATGTCTAATACAACAAGTCAATGTCAATAGAAGTGAGAAAATAAGTTCATCTGTGCTATATAGAGCCGATTCTGACCTATGGAAGCCAATCAAGTACAGTAGACAAACACATGAAAAGACAAATAGAGGCCACAGAGATGAGATTTCTTAGAAGAATGTTGAAAGTTCCCTGGACAGTAAAAAAGACCAATGAGGACATTCTCCAAGAGGCCAACACATAAAGGAAGTTCCTAAAAATATCATAAAGAAACAATACACATTTATTGGGCACACCATGAAAAGAGAAAAGTTGGAAAACTTGTTTACAACTGGCAAAATACAGGGAAAGAAATCGCGGACGACAAACAGTGACGATACTAGATAGGTTGGTATCATGGCGTGTAAAACAGTCAACAACAGAATTGACACAATGCACTATGGATATGAGATTATGGAAGAATATGATCGCCAACGCCAACTGGTATGACACATGATGATGATGACAGCATTGACAATGATGTTCTGCCATTTACTGTTTCTCAAATCATGTACATATAGATACACAAATACATACACACACACACTTTATGGACAATTCTGAAGTCAAGTTTGACTTCAAGGTTTGAGAGAGACAAAGAGTCACAGGCATCATTATCAAGTGTCTTTGCTAATGTCGTAAGAGGCAAAGTCTCTCGAGAACTGTGTCTCTACCGTTGTTTCTCACTTCTGCCTTTGACTTCTACTAAAAAACAAATCTTAATCTCTATTTCTTTTGAAAATGTCAATTGCCTATTTTACTTCTTGTCTTTCACCTTCTTGTTTCCCTTTTGAGCACAGAATCAAGGACCAATGGCTCTTGCATAACAACAATAAGGTTCTCCACTTCCATGCCTGGAGGATCGTATATCTGGTCCACAATGTTATTCTCAAATCTCGCTTTTTTCTGTTTTTGTTGGATTGTTCGTTTTCGACTCACTATGGGAATGAACTGCATGCATGGACGTTAATATGATTTTTTATTTTTTGTCTACATCGCTTCGAAGTACATGACCTATCAATTTTAATCGTTCGCCTATTATCTATGCGTTCATATAAAATGTTTCTTTATTCGCCAGATTTCAAATCTATAATATAAACAAACTAAAATGTATTACTGCCATTTATCCATATCTTTGTCTACATTTGATTATTTTTTCCCCCACTCTATGACTATTCTCAGTATGTTTTATGTCTAAAATATGTTAGTTAAATATCTTTTCATTGGTTTCTTTGTAATTCAGAACCAGCTATGTTTGTTTCTTCTCAAAATACATAATGCATAGCGTTATTTTGAAAATCAACTTGTCTATTGCGTTAACAAAAAGCTATAAACGTAAATAAACCACAATACCAGAAGCGATAAAACAATCATCATCGTGTTACAGTCAACTTTAATATGATGTGACTCTCAGTTTCGTGCTACAATAACCTACGGAAACAAATAAGTCTACCTTCTTTTAAAAAGAAAACGCTTGTGCTTTTCCTTGCAGGAATCAGTTAATTTATATAAATTACCATCACTGATACTCCATGCTTTTTTTTTCCTAGCCTGCAAACACAATTTACTACGTAAGTTCTTAAGTAATGTAGCTAGTAAACATGAACAAAGAATGTGCTCACAGCTGAGTTATTGAGTTATTGAGTTATTTGCGGGTCATCATCATTGCACTCCGAACATGTCCATAGGTGCTCAGATCCCCTCCTCAGCAATTCCCTCAGTGTCCAGCGACTGACGACTCCAGTTCTATGTTGGTTGATAAGTCTTCTTACACGGCCACCAAGTTTCTCATTTCTGGCCGTGCCCATCTTAACTCCCATTTCCATCATCCGAAGAAGCGACGTTGATCTGTGTTTGTCGAAGTCCCGTGCTCTTCCCACATCTCGGAGTGCATTGATGATGTCCTCCCGATCCATCGGTTGCCCGTCCTCAACGACAGCGCAGCTAGCCAACCTGTCCGCTCTCTCATTTCCCCGCACTCATGCACGTCCAGGGACATAGACAAAGGTGACCTTACGTATTTTGGATTTCTGCAACGACTCTACCCATTGCATGCGTACAAAGCCCGCCTCCACTTTTTTTATCATGCTCATCGAATCACTCAGTATACATGCGTGGATGTAGTCTTGTGACTCTAACCATTTGAATGCCTTGGTCACTGCCATCACCTCCATTGTCATGCTACTCGTGGTCATGGCGTATGCACCACTGTCTTCCTTGACTATTCTGCCTGCCGAACGTGCTGTAAATGCCCATGCATTACAGCTCACAGCTGAATGTAGATAATAAGTTGTTGACCTCGAAATAAGTGTTAGCGTGCAACGGCTCACTTTTATTACAGGAGATGCGGCAGCAATAGGAGCTGTCATTGTAAGCTACAGACAGTCCATGGTCTTACTTCAAGACTTGAGAAAGAATAAGAATGAAAGATATATTATCATATAAAAATATAACACAGTATCACAGTACGGAATAACAACTGCCGGTGTGACGCGGGTCTGTCGAAACATTAAATTGTAGCTTCCAATAAAATGTAACGTGAGATATGTAGATAGTAAGACTAAGTTACAAGTAGCTGATAAGATAAGTGGTAATACAAGATGTCAAGTAACGGTAAGACATGATGACAAGACTTTGTAAGACAAGTTGTCATGTAGCGGTATGACAAAATGATATATAGGGGGTAAGACATAAGGTCACGTAACGGGAAGACAAGATGATACAAAGCGGGGTAAGACAAGAAGACAAATATAAAACCCGTGAAATTAAAGCTGCATTAGCCATCCAATGATGATAGACGTAAAGACATTGCATGATTGTAATAAAGACTTGGAGGAAAATATGCGGTGAATTTCAAACGAGCTAATTTGTACATGCACGCAAAAAGTGAAGAACACTCACAGATAACGGGAACTGTTTAGAATAAATGACTGCTGAAAGTGGATGTATTTGACAGGAAATGATTGAGTAGAGTGAGACGAGTATTTGTAAACATGAAATAATGTGAACACGCTAGGAGCAGATCTTAGTTCACTTATTTCTCTTGTCTACATTAGCAGACTAGCAGACACAGGACTGTTAATATCTATAATTACAATGGAAGACTATTTTGAAGGTAGCAACGCACTATCGGCGTATAGGATACGGACAGTGTAGTCACATTATGACATTATGACAGTAACATCGTACATTAGCTGGAAGTAATACATTTCAACAGTAACATCGTACATTAGCTGGAAGTAATAGATTTCAACAGTAACATCGTACATTAGCTGGAAGTAATACATTTCAACAGTAACATCGTACATTAGATGGAAGTAATATATTTCAACAGTAACATCGTACATTAGATGGGAAGTAATATATTTCAACAGTAACATCGTGCATTAGATGGGAAGTAATATATTTCAACAGTAACATCGTACATTAGATGGAAGTAATACATTACCAAAGTAACATCGTACATTAGATGAAAGTAATACATTACCGCAATAACATCATACATTAGATAGAAGTAATACATTGCCACAGTAACATCATACATTAGATGGAAGTAATACATTACCAAAGTAACATCGTACATTAGATGAAATTAATACATTACCGCAGTAACATATAACATTGGATAGAAGTAATACATTACCACAGTAACATCATGCATTAGATGGAAGTAATACATTTCCACTGACATACACTTTAATGTGTTATGCTACTCTTAATATTTTTACGATCACCACCACTGGACACCAGACATATCTCGCCAGAGAATCTCAAGAAAACCCGAAAAGAATGTAGGTCAATGAGCACGCGCTCAGTAGACCGGTGTGGGCAGGTTTTTGCTGGCAGTTTTTCCAGAGAAGCTGCCAGATTGTATAGTCTACTCTGTTCTGGTTTAACTGTCAAGGGTTATTTAACGTGCGCTACCTCACACGGGCCACTTTATTAATTGTTGTTAACACACAGGGCTAGACATCGCATCTATCCAACAGATCAGGGGCAGGTAATATCACGATGAAACTGCGAATTAATTTTTATTATTTTTGACACAAAACAATCACCACCATACTCTTTCTATCTATCGTCCTTTCGAGCCGAAGACTGCACATAGGGAAGAACCACAATCTTAAAAAAAAAAACAGAAACCTTGCGTGCCAGAAAGGCAGATATCTGTGCTCTAAAATATATGGCTCTGTTTCCATAACAATACTTGTTACAATGACAGCTTGTCAAGCCATCGATCAACCTCCTTAGTCGTCTCTTACGACATGCCTGGAAGGTCACAGTGTCACTATTTTTTACTTCCCTCATAATGAGGCCCTGGTAACACACAGAATCCATACTCTTTGCTATGGATTAAACCTGGGACCTTCATGTCCAGAGCCGACGTCCAACCCCACACATCCCCCAAATGATATATCCCAGTGCCACAGAATATGGAAGGTAATAACAGCGAGGATTATCGTTAGTTCGATCCACTCATCAAGATACAGCGCTATTTTGTTATTTGCGGATCGCGTTATCTGATGTAATAGAACTGACTCTCTCTCTCTCATGAAGCTACAATTCATTCTCTTTAATGTTATTAATCCATTTCAAACGTTTCGGTCTTTACTCCTTTTCTTCTTTTGGTCAAAGCGGCTGTTCATTATGTTCATTATCTTGCGAAAGTAACGCACATAAAAACTGTGTAGCTATTCTCCTGCTCTGCATAGGTAGTCCACGTTTCTTGGTTGTTTATCTTAGCCGCCTTCTTCATCCTTATTCTTCCTCTTTTCTTTTATTTTTTCTTCCCCTTCTTCGTCTTCCTTCTTCTACTTCTTTTTTCTTTTTTTTTCTTCCTTTCTTCCTCTTCTTCCCCTTCTTCGTCTTCCTTCATCTTCTTTTGCTTCTTCTCTACTTCTTTATCAACTACTCCTACTTCTTCTTTTCAACTTCCTGTAAAGCATCTTCAACTAATACCTATCTAGCCGTTCTGTTTCGTATCCTTCTTTAAGGAAGTTTTCTTTGTTATATCCATCACCTTTCTCTCTGCTTCCACCTATCTTCTCCAAAAATATTTGGCATTTCCTTTTTGTCTTTTCCCCTGGGGATTAAAAAAAGAGACCGTTGGGTAATCTGAATGTAGATTACCGAGTACATGACGTATCCACTTCAACTGTTCTCCATGGTATTATTGTATTAAAATCATTGCGAAAACATCTTGAGTCTAGTTATTATTTTCTTTCAGTAGTTGTGCAAATAAAAACTGTTCTGATATATTACTTCCGGTAACTTGTTTGAATTGAGAATTATATTGTGATTATATTTTCAGTAATTACCAAAATTCAGATCTTATCAAGCTTGGGCAGATGGTGCTCGTAAACCTGGGAGGGCCGACTATCTAAGGGCAGAATCCCCGTACAGAAAAGACAATCTTCTGCCTTGCAGGAAGATTGGGGCAATCAAGGGCTAAGGAAAGCAAATCTCAATAAAATGCTGGCTGAAATCGGATGCACTGGACCACTGGCGCAGAACAGTGCATCGTTTTAACAAGTAATCAATCATACTGGATCTAACTAGAGCAATGCAGTCCACACCCACCTCTCTTAAAGAGAAACTATGGTGCAATCGAATCTATTAAACAGACAGCTGACTTCATGAGAGAGTCTGGAATCCTACTCTGATTGAGTCTTGATCGCAGAGAGAGAGAGAGAGAGAGAGAGAGAGAGTTATATCAAACTACACAATCACATTACTTTCTGATATCAGATTCATTGCTCTTGTATACTAGTAGTATTTGTTTAAATATGAAAATGTCGTTATTTATATCATTAATCTAATACGATTTTCAGTTGCTGCTGTGTTTACATTATATTTATGTTTCCCGAACAGCGTTTAATATTAGAGTCATTACTTTGAGTTGACTCAAATCCTCTTTATGTGTTTCTATCGTGACACAGATAACGCATTTATAGCAAAGTCTTAATGAACCACACCACCAGAAATGATAGAATAGTCATGCTCTTATGACATACTCTGATCATAATTGATCCACCTGTCCTCATGTGACATGAAATATCTCGGGACACAAAAAGTAGATAAAAAGAGACAGAAGTTTAGAACACTTGCTTAAAATAACATTGAGTTGTTTCCCCTAATTTGTTTCAAACATTATAACTACACTACTGATGTTACGTGTTTTGTTCTGTCATTGTTTTTAGATTGAATGGGCTACCGGCTGGAAAAGGGTAAGTTCTTAACTACAATCTATGTGTAGTTTATCGTCAAACAAATAAACATGTACTGTCAGACAGTTTATATCAAATTGTAGGTGTCTAGTTGTTGACGAGGAAATATGAATTACCTTGCTATGGATCCCTTCTATTAGAGTGTTTGTTGTGACCAAATAAACAGTTACTATTGCTCGGTTTGGACAATCAATAATCTGAATTCAAGGCCAAGAGTCGGAGACGGTATCACACAATTACAAAAGTCAACATCTACCAGAGCTTGCCACAACATTCCTGTTGATACGTGTACGTTTGGTAAGACAAACGGCGGTAAAAGATGGTAGACGAGTTGAGATAAATAATATGACGAGTAGATGTAAAGGACGTTGCAAAATAACAAATGCATTAGACGTTGATGTGTAATAGTGTTGAAGCATGTGGCAGAGAAACGGAAGAGAACCGTTAGCGATGAGATACTTTTGTATTAAATAGATCGCTCAATGTCCGATGATCGTTAATTGCTAGATTTGTCGTTAAGTACGAGGAAAAGATGTTCTATGTGTCGACTGGCATAGAGAGTGTGATAAATGAAGCTCAGTTAGTTGTGTTATAGCTTTGATCGAGTACACACGTGTTGTTATAAAATACAAGGACTCAGTGAATTCACTTTAAGAGAAATGTATTATTGTTGATGTAAGTAATGGCTTTAGAAAGAATAGATTAGAAGATGACAGGCATTGTTAGAGAACCCGAACTCTGGCCGTAGTGTCTATACAAGCGTCCTAAAGTGTGCTAGATGTTTCAGGAGTTGAAGTCGTGAGGTCTCAAGTAATGGATCAAATAAGTGTTATCTTTTAATGTAAGCGCTCTTATCAGTTAGAGATCAATTTATGGATTACAAGATAGAAGAAGTAACCTTGTAGTAGGTTTAATTACTAGTAGGTACATATAACTCGCCCCCACAATGCACTTGGAGTGTTAATTCATGAAGTTGTGTTATAATACATGTGAGACTGACACAGTTGTTGCAGCTTATGTGATAAAATACAGCCATTTGAAATATTAAAGACTGAGGTTATATGGAATCAAAGGTCTGGTGTATTTTGTGTTTGTCTGAGACGTTCCACACTACAACACAAGATGTCCCTCTAACTAACGACAGAAAGAGAATATTGCAATACCAGAAAGAGTCTATGATGATACGTCTCATCGAAGGGTATATCAACTAAAGCTTGACAACATGTACACAGGAAAATGTACAACATTTAAAGATATAAAAATCAGTTAGTAATAAATGTTTAATGAAATCGGATGTATTAGACGATCGCAACGTGCTCAATATAATGCAGTGAGAACCTGAAAACATTTGTCTTCTACACATTATCAGCTTTATAGGAATTGGGTGGTACAAACAGATCACACATTCACAGATTATAGAAGTTTAAAATACATGAGCAAATTGACACACTGTGGATGACATAACAGTAATGGTTTCAGTTATTTCTTTTAATTCAATTAATTGTAACAGTGAAACATTCTCATTCATATCAATATCATTATTTTGCATTTGCCCATCCCGTTTTGGTAACTGCGTAGAAATATATTACCCTGTTGATTATTTTAATTAAATCATTTCCTACTGATTCTCTAGTTATCTTGTAATGTTATTAGTCCAATTACCTTTGGCTTTAACTTTGTTATTATTGTTTATGTCATAGACAAACAGACATGTCATAGTTCCGTACATCTGTTAGCGTTTGTAGAGCAACAAAAAGGCTTCCACTTTTATAAAGAACTCATC
This sequence comes from Megaustenia siamemsis, assembly GCA_032433765.1. NCBI lineage: Eukaryota > Metazoa > Mollusca > Gastropoda > Stylommatophora > Ariophantidae > Megaustenia > Megaustenia siamemsis. The sequence goes on from JAVIAB010000046.1 coordinate 12,715,318, forward strand.
TATACCTGGTACATTATTAATTATAGCTTTAACGGCCTTTTAATGTTCTTGGTAGTTTATATCAGCTATTACAGTCTACTAATGTTCTTGGTAGTTTATCTTAGCTATCACAGTCTACTAATGTTCAAGGTAGTTTATCTTAGCTATCACAGTCTACTAATGTTCTTGGTAGTTTATCTTAGCTATCACAGTCTACTAATGTTCTTGGTAGTTTGTCTTAGCTATCACAGTCTACTAATGTTCAAGGTAGTTTATCTTAGCTATCACATTCTACTAATGTTCTTGGTAGTTTATCTTAGCTATCACAGTCTACTAATGTTCAAGGTAGTTTATCTTAGCTATCACAGTCTACTAATGTTCTTGGTAATTTGTCTCAGCTATCACAGTCTACTAATGTTCAAGGTAGTTTATATTAGCTATCACAATCTACTAATGTTCTTGGTAGTTTATCTCAGCTATCACAGTCTACTAATATTCTTGGTGGTTTATCTTAGCTATCACAGTCTACTAATGTTATTGGCAGTTTATCTCAGCTATCACAGTCTACTAATATTCTTGGTCGTTTATCTTAGCTATCACAGTCTACTAATGTTCAAAAGGTATTTTATCTCAGCTATCACAGTCTACTAATATTCTTGGTGGTTTATCTTAGCTATCACAGTCTACTAATGTTCAAGATAGTTTATCTTAGCTATCACAGTCTACTAATGTTCAAGGTAGTTTATCTCAGCTATCACAGTCTAGTAATGTTCAAGGTAGTTTATCTTAGCTATCACAGTCTACTAATGTTCAAGGTAGTTTATCTTAGCTATCACAGTCTACTAATGTTCTTTGTAGTTTATCTCAGCTATCACAGTCTACTAATGTTCTTTGTAGTTTATCTCAGCTATCACAGTCTACTAATGTTCTTTGTAGTTTATCTCAGCTATCACAGTCTACTAATGTTCAAGGTAGTATCTCTCAGCTATCACAGTCTACTAATGTTTAAGGTAGTTTATCTCAGCTATCACAGTCTAATAATATTCTTGGTGGTTTATCTTAGCTATCACAGAGAATTGAAGCCTTTGAAATGTGGATATATAGAAGAATAGGTAGAATTGGATGGAAGGAAAAGAAAACAAATGACAACGTCTTAAAACAACTAAAAATGAAAAGAGAACTTCTGAACACAATTAGAACAAGACAAATGCGATTCTTAGGCCATGTTAAAAGACACAACAGCCTACTGAAAGTGATCCTGGAGGGGAAAATACAAGGTAAAAGAGGCAGAGGCAGACCAAGATTAACATGGACGAGTAACATCAAAAGATGGACAAATCAACCGATGACAACCTGCACCATCAAAGCAAGAGATAGAGCAAAATGGCGCTCCATGGTAGCCAACCTTCGTTGCGGAGACGGCACTCAATGATGATGATCACAGTCTACTAATGTTCTTGGTAGTTTATCTCATCTATCACAGTCTACTAATGTTCTTGGTAGTTTATCTCATCTATCACAGTCTACTAATATTCTTGGTGGTTTATCTCAGCTATCACAGTCTATTAATGTTCTTGGTTGTTTATCTCAGCTATCACAGTCTACTAATATTTTTGGTAGTTTATCTCAGCTATCACAGTCTACTAATGTTCTTGGTAGTTTATCTCAGCTATCACGGTCTACCAATGTTCTTAGTTATTTATCTTAGCTGCCAAAGTCTCCACTTGATCTTTGCCGTTTATTTTACGATCACCCAAATCGATCACAAAAATCTGCTGTCTGTCAGTTCATGTGATTGTGTGTAGATTGTTAGAGCCCAGTATTTGACTTACCAGGTCCCACTGTTTTCCTGTTATTTTTATGTTCCTCTCACATACATTACGTATGTTGTGTAACTCATACTTGTTCAAGCCGCTTGTTTAAAACAGTATGATAATTGTCCTGAGAAATAATGTCAGTCTTTACATTTCCCATTTCTTTGTTCAGCTTTATTCAGTCCAATTGTCTGCGTACACATACAATGTATATATCTATCTATTGACCTTTCGAGCCGTAGCCGGCCCATAGGGCGTAGACCAAGATACTCATTCTCTCATCTAAATGTTTATTCTAGCAGTTTTAAATTCTTTTAAAGATGTTTAATCGAATCTTGCCATTTGTCTCTGTTCTGTGCAAGCAACTCTATCTCATTGAGGAGCCGATTCCCGCTGCTCTTGCCTCTCTCATCAATGTTCTTCTCAGTGTCTCCCTGGGCCTTCCTCTTTTCCTCTTACCTGTTGTTTCCCACATGAGGACTTGCTTTGCTATTTGGTTATTATCTCTTATCATCACATGTTCAACAAATGACCAACGCCTTTTCTTTATTACTGAAGATAGTAGTGGTTGATTGGCGATTTCTCTAATTTCCTCGTTTGTTTTGAATTCGTTTCCACGCTATACAAAGCATTTTCCTTAAACATTTATTTTCGAATGCGTTCAACTTTGTTTCTATACACATACAATAAGACACATTAAATATATATACAATTCACTAGTTGTTTTGTTTACTTTGTAGAACATCATAATCATGTATTTCTTCGTTAAATCAACTTTTTATGTATCGTAATAATATTACCTTTTGGCTTTAATTGTCTTAGTACATCACTGAAGAGCTAATGTAGCGTTTGTATAACTGAATAGTCATTTTCTAGACAGTCTCGTCTGCATGCGCGACATTTGTATATCAATAACGAAGTCTACTTATATTATTTGCTGCGATTTCGTTTTTGCTTCTTTCTTTTCTTGTCATGTTTGCTGTCTTTAACTCAATGAATTTAGGCCATTAATTTTACGTCTATCACTTTATGCCATTCTTTTTACGTCTATCACTTTATGCCATTCTTTTTAGTCTATCACTTGATGCCATTCTTTTTACGTCTATCACTTTATGCCATTATTTTTACGTCTATTACTTTATGCCATTCTTTTACGTCTATCACTTTATGCTATTCTGTTTCCTGAATGAACCGCGCTTTAGTAAATACTAAAATAATCAACACATTTGATGACGAGCTCTGACCATCACTGTCCCATCTGTGACGTAGAACGCTTCTTTTCACAAACTTAGAGCAACATGAAAAAAAAAATAACAAACGTGTAATGTGCGTGTTTAAAATATGGTGCATTTTTGTCTCCTTTACAAATGCACAAAATACAAAAACTAACATTGCACGTGTTCTTTATTCATAGATGTCCTACTGCCACGTAAGTTTTTATCTAGACTTCTTAATTAACAAAGTTCAAGCAATATTAATAGTAAATGAGCTCACATCTAAAGTATGTATTAACGAGCTGTAGCTCTCCTCTGCTAGTAAGAAAACGACAACATAAACTAATATTGTAGCTTTTGAACAATCGATTATTCTTTCATCAAGGGATGAGCATAACTAAGATCTAAAAAGAGGGCGTCACGTTTATGCTACACACGTAAAGAAGTAACAACAAATAGAGCGATATATCATTTCTTACTAGAAACAGAAGCTTCTGACAATGAAACAAGTTCATGATCTATTTGCTGGTTATCATCATTGCACTCCGAACATGTTATGTGTGCTCAGATCCCCTTCTCAGCAAGTCTCGCAGTGTCCAATGACTGACGACTCCAGTTCTATGTTGGTTGATTAGTCTTCTTACACGGCCACTGAGTTTCTCGTTTATGACTGTGTCCATCTTAACTCCCATCTCTTTGATCCGAAGGAGTGACTTGGACTAATGATTGTCGAAGTCCTGCGCCCATCCTACATTCCGGAGTGCCTTGATGATGCCCACTATATCCCTTAGTTGGCTGTCTTTAACGACAGTACAGTTAGCTAAAATATTCGCTCTTTCATTTCCCCGTACTCCCGCAAGTCCAGGGACGTAGACAAAAGTAATTCTACGTGTTTTTACTTCTTCGATGGCTAAACCATTGCATGCGTACAGAGCGAGCCAGGCTCGCAGTATGCAGGCGTGGGTATAGTCGTGTGACTCTAACCAGATGTATAATGTAAGAAGTGTGTGCGGAAAGTGAAAAATAACAATTAGCAGTAGCGATGACATGTAGGTGTAGGCAAGATGATAAGCTACAATAGGATAGCAGTGAAAAGCAGCAGTAAGACAAGAGGCGATACTACCAAATAGACAAGAGGTGGTAAGACAAGAGGCGATACTACCAAATAGACAAGAGGTGGTAAGACAAGAGGCGATACTACCAAATAGACAAGAGGTGGTAAGACAAGAGGCGATACTACCAAATAGACAAGAGGTGGTAGGACAAGAGGCGATACTACCAAATAGACAAGAGGTGGTAAGACAAGAGGCGATACTACCAAATAGACAAGAGGTGGTAAGACAAGAGGCGATACTACCAAATAGACAAGAGGTGGTAAGACAAGAGGCGATACTACCAAATAGACAAGAGGTGGTAAGACAAGAGTGACAAGAGGTGGTAAAACAAGAGTGACAAGAGGTGGTAAAACAAGAGTGACAAGAGGTAGTTAAACATAGTGACCAATAGCGGAAAACACAAGTGACAAATGGCGGTAAAACAAGATGATGGGCTGCAGTGTAAAAGCAGCAGCAAGAGAATAATGACAAGAGGTGGTAAGCCATAGTGATCAACATATGTAAGACAAGAGTGACAAATGCCGGCAAAACAAGATGATGGACAGCAGTTTGACAGCAGTGAAATGATAAGAGATGGTAAGACAAGAGTGACAAGATATGATAAGACAAGAATGACAAGAGGTGATAAGACATAGTGATCAATAGCAGTAAGACAGGAGTGATAAGAGATGGTAAGACAAGAGTGACAAGATATGATAAGACAAGAGTGACAAGAGGTGGTAAGACACGAGAGATAAGAGGAGGTAAGACACGAGAGATAAGAGGAGGTAAGACAAGAGGTGGTAAAACGAGAGTGATAAGAGGCGGTAATGCAAAATTGACATGAAAAATGTGCTCCAAATAGGTTGTGAAAAATTTGAAAATTAGTTGATTTTATTTGTATGCATTGCATTGTTCTACCTCTGCCACTGTCATTCTATATTGTACATGCTAATATCGTACTATGTTACATAGACTATACCGAAGAATTTCACAACGTAGAGCACCAAGAAATAATCTAAATTTTAGAAGGCATACACATAGACAGCAAAGAGCTAAGAATAATAAAGAACATGTACTGGCAACAAAAAGCGGCCTTAAGAATTGGAAATCAATTGGGAATGTTTCAACAAATAAAACAGGATGTTAAGCAAGGTTGTGTGCTGTCACCAGATTTGTTTGATGTGTATAGTTAGATTATTTTAAAATCCATAAAGGCCATGCCTGGAATAACAACCGGAGGTTATAATATAAATAATCTAAGGTATGCTGATGACACAGTTTTAATTGCTAGAGTGTAAATAAGTTACAAGAAATGTTAGCCATTATAATGAAAGAAAGCAAAAATAAAGGACTCAGCATTAATAGCAAAAAGACAGAAGTAATGGTAACAACAAAAGAAACAGACATCACCTCTGCGCAAAATAAAGACAAGTGGAACAATATTAAAACAAGTAAATGAATTTAAATATTTGGGAACTTTGCTAACCTCAGATGGAAGATGTACAGCAGAGGTGAGATGCAGAATGGCTCCGACAAATGCAGCTTTCCAAAAAATGAGGAAGGTACTATGCAATCCATTTTTGACAATAGAAACAAGAAAAAGAGTTCTTAAATACTATATAGAGCCAGTCGTCAGCTGGAATATATTGTAACAACTGGGACAATTGAGGGACGAAGAGAAAGAGGGATACAAAGAGAAAAGATACCAGATAGTTAAAGGGATTGACTTGGCAGAAAGTCAACAACAGAAATGATAAATAACTATCTATATCGAAAGTTGTGGGGAGACATGATCACCTAAGCCAGCAGGCCCGGTATTTGATGATGATTATCATACTACCTACAAAACTGTATATAAATACTCCTATATGTCGCAAAATGAAATCTTTGGGGGATGTTAAAAGACACACCAGCCTAATAAAAGTAATATTGGAAGGGAAAACAAGGTAAAAGAGGGAGAGGCAGACCAAGACTAACATGGACAAGTAACATCAAAAGATGGACAAGTCAACCTATGACAATCTGTACCATCAAAGCAAGAGGTAGAGTGGAATGGCGCTCCATGGTAGCCAACCTTCGATGCGGAGGCGGCACTCAATGATGATATGTCGCAATATGTTTACTTTTTTTCACGTTTAGCTGCCCAAGATCCTCATTATGTGTTGTCTTTTCAAAGCAATAAGTTTGTCATATATTGGTGTCTTACACTGGATGCTGGTTTGCTCAGCAGCTTCTCTCGTGGCTGAAATGGGAAGACAGATCCGACCGCAGAATAACAAAGATGCATGTGTGTGGCCTCGCCTGATTTCCATTAAATAAATAAAAAACGCTGAAAACAACTTAACGTTTCAACACTGGTCTGCCCTTTGAACCCTTTCCGTCTCCTAGTTCGCCATACAATAATGCTTTGGCAATTCGTTTGTTTTCTTCTCACGAGACCCAACTACCTTAATCTCCGACTCCTAAGTGTTGCCATGACGAATGAGAGTTTCGTTTGTCGCAAGATTTTAGAGTTGGTTACTTTGTCCTGTCATTTTATGTTCATTACCTTACGAAGGTAACGCATACAGAAACAGTATAACAACCATTCCTGTCATGCATAGGTGGGCCAAGTTTCTTATCCATAAATAAGCGTGTTAAGCACACCGTTTTGAGGAATTAGGATATGTGTTCCGAGTGTTTCTTTTGTGCTAGTCCATGGGTTATGTTTCAGTTTAACAAATGGTGAAGCTGCCTTTCCCATTCGGGAACATATCGCTTCATCCATCGAGATGGTGGTTTTGACCGTGATATAGTCGTAGACCACAGATATAAGGGGTATGTTTTTTAATGTTATAGTTGTGGGTATTGCTACACCATTTAGAAGCACTACAGTCTTCTGGTTACTTATTGACAAGAAGAATAAATCACATGATCTCATTATATTGTTAATCATTAACTGCTGGACAGTTTCATGTGTGACCATCCAGTGCTGCATCATCAGCGTCATCGAGGCTCCTTGATAAAGATCTCGGTAATTTTAAATGTTGACCTGAGGTCAGATTAAATCAGGAGTCGTCAGATCAGAAGTAGAGGTCTCTAGCGTGCCTTTAAAAGCGTTTTGTAGAAAGGAAGATTCCGAACAGGGTAGGGGCAGAGACACATCCTGGTTTGACACCAGTTTTCACCTAAAGAGGGCTGAGAAGATCTGCCGCCAAACTGGATATTGGCAAATATGTTTTGAGATGACTTGATCGTCTCGTGTAAATTAGGTGGAAAGCCAACATTTCCCAGCACCCAGTGTAGACTTGATCTGTTCCCGATATCAAATCTTTTGTAACATCAACGAAGACCTTAAATATGTCATCCCCCCTGATCGAACAATCAGCACCTTTATAACCGACCCGTCATTATTGTCCCACCTGTGACATGGAGACCATTTTATCGCCACCAGTACAGCAATCAAAGACAGATATTTGAATACTTCTTGAAGGTAAACATGTTTTTTTTCCCCTCAGTTTACAAATATAGAAATTACATCCATTAACATTGCTCTACTTTTTAAAAAAATTTACTTTTAGATTAAATACTTTAGCTGCAACGTAAGTTGATAATTAGACTAATTAGACTTAAAAGTTAACGTTGCTCAATGCGAATAAAAGTAAGGTAAGTCAGTTATCCGAGATGTATATATATATGAACATCCCCTATTTATTACTGGTACACAAAACACGTACACTGATTCAGACAATCGGCGAACTCGACACAATGATTGAGACAAAGATGAAGAAATATTTAAAGATCTAAAATGTTACTGAATTGCAAGTTTCTTTCTTCTTTCCTCACTTCCTCTTGTTAAACTGTCAAAAGAGATACAACATTTCTGTTCACTCCCCTTTTGGCTGCTTTAATCACATTCAATTGATGTTGTCATTATTATTATTGTTATCAATTGATGAGTTCTGGCCCTTGAACTACTCCATTCTCATGTTTTAATTTATGCTTGATATGGTAAGGGATCACAGGGCACACTTTCTAGATTGGCAAATGAATGTATTTGTTATTTGTGTGTGTAGCTTCATCATCATCATCATCATGTGCCATACCAGTTGGTTTTGGCGATCTTGTCCTTCCACAATCTTTTATCTACAGTGCATCGTATCAGTTCAGTTGTTGACTGTTTTCCATGCCATAACACCAAGCTATCCAGTGTGTTCTCTCTTTCTCTTATGCGTTCTCTCTTTCCCTGTATTTTGCCAGTTGTAACCAAGTATTCAACGTGCACCATCAAAGCAGGAGACATAGCAGAATTGCGCTCCAGGGTAGCCAACCTTCGATGCAGAGGCGGCACTCGATGATGATGATGAACACAAAATATTCCAACTTTCCTCTTTTCATGGCATGTCAGAAAATATTGATTGTTTCTTTCAGATGTTGTTTAAGAGCTTCCTTTTTCTGTTGACATCCTTGAGATTCCTCATTAGTTATTTTTTTAGCTGTCCAGGAAACGTTCAACATCCTTCTGAGAAATCCAATCTCTGTGGCTTCTAATCGTGAATTCATCTGTTTGTTTCCGCTGAATGATTCGCTTCCATAGGTCAGATTTTGTTCTATATAGCACCGATGAGACATCGGCAGTCATGTCACATTCACTTGACTAGAAGTCAACGCGATTTATGCGGCTGGGCACGGATATCCGTGCTGCAGGCGACAACCGTTCATTGTAGTGGAACGGTTCTAGGCCGTAGGATAGGATATGTGATCTGTGTTATACGGCAAACTCACCACCAGCTCGACTACAGTCGATGGGTTCACTGAAGTGGAGGCCTGAGTCTATTTGCTGTGACAGCGTTTCTTGAAGCACGCCCGTTGACCGCGCAATCTGCTCAGATTCGGCCCTGATTTGATGTACACAGGGTATGATCAATAGCGTTGAACAATAATCGTAGGTTCTTTAGAAAACATTTGTCTAACAGACACTTTTACTCACACTATTCAGCTTGGAAATTATACAATTTTGCGACAATTGTAATAAAGTAATGTATTTTTTATTTTCCTCACTTCATTTATTTCTTCAGGAATAATTACTAAGTTGCCTGACAAGAGAAGATACAGGTCTAATTTAATTGCAGTTAAAATAGTTTTCAAAAACTTAAATCGTTTAGTTAGTAAACGAGTAAAACCTATATCTAATTTTGATGAGCAATATCAAATTTAGTGTAAATTAACAAAACCTTATTTTGTCGGCAGTTTCGGCCACTCATTGGTGAACAGAAAACAGTGTGTTAACAATAGTACATGTCGTGCTACTAAGAACGATAGAACAATAAACAGAACAATGACCACCTCTCATCATGTGTTAAATCTGATACTTTGAACGGCCCATAGTTAAATCAGTAGGGCAAAAGAACAAAACACAAATAGAACACTTTTAAAAATTATATTGTGCATGTTTATATAGTCAGTCTAATGTACAAATTAACGTTATTGATATTGCATGTTTTTTTTTGTTTAGTTTGGTGCAGATAGCGAGGTAAGTTGTTAACGAGACTTCTTTAGTAACGGCTGCAAACAAATAATCATTGAATGAGAGCCTATCTGAAAGTTACTAAAGGATATCTAATCTTAGCTTAACTATCGTATTTTTTGGACTGAAGACAACACACGGGGCAGAAATTATAAACTCTCCATGTTCAGCGATCTATGTCATTAAGTGTCAGGCTTTGCACAGAATCCGCATTGTTACTCGCCACTTGTCCTTGTTCTGGGTGAAAATTGTAACTTGGTAAGAAAGCTGAGGCTTGCTGCCATTGCCTCTCGTTTCAATGTTCGTTTTGATTTTTCTCTAAGGAGGTCTCTTCGTCTTTCGCCATGTTTCCTATTAGAGTATATGTTTTCAAATGATTGTATTGTGTTGTCTCCTCCGATGGCAGACATTTGTCTACCTTTTTCTCTTCACCATACTTGAGGCTGCTGAAAGCATGATTTTAAATAAAAACAATTATCTTTTTTTTTTATTAATTATTCTTGAATTCATCCCATAGTTTTTTGGCGTATTTACCTAAAAACATGTCTTTACAAATACGTCCAGTTTATTTTCTTCTTTAGTTTATTTCCAGCTCTGGCATGCATAAGTAATTGTAGATAATATATTGAGTTATTGTGTTTTTGAGTTACGTGCGGTCATCATCATTGCACTCCGAACATGGACATAGGTGCTCAGATCACCGTTCAGCAAGTGGATAATACATTTTTATGGGGGAAACCTGTAAACTTTAGGTTGTTGTGCTTACTCATTTTAATTTCTATATCTTGTCAATGTTTTTGAATGCCGCTGTTGACTTTCGTTCTGATTTCAAGGTTTAAAAAAGAAATAGTTGTGCCTCCTTCTTGATCAATGAAACTTTCAAGATGATATCCAGAGTGATATACCTCTTCCACTGTTTTCCCTTGCAGGTGTATTTTATCTTCATGACAAAATTGATTTTTTTTTCTTGAATGATCTCAAACTTTATTTTTTTTAGCCATTGATGACTGGGCTTTTGTATTTTCTTGCTTCATGTTCACGTTGCTATTGATAAGAACTATGTTAACCGGGAAATCAAGGTCCTTCAATTGAGATTCAGGTGTCCAACGAATGAATGTGATACCTGTACAATATTTATTTATTAAGAAGTCGACGGTAATTTCTAGTAACAAGGAAAGTAAAATACATCCATGTTTCACTTCGGTATCAATCTAGAATCATTAACTCATTCCTGATTCTGTGCGACCTGCATTAAGTAGCAGTCGAAGAAAACGATCATGAAGCAAGTCAAGGCTGGAGCAGTCAGTCACAGAATGCAAAATGTCTCAATATCCTGGAATACGGCAGATAATCATGGACAATTAGACATGGCACTCGGAACAACCCTATAAGCAAAGAAAAACACCATCATCATAATGATTAGAAAAAAGAAGATCCTGAACCTCTAGCAAGGAGAAAACATGCATGAAAAGCTGACGGTTTTACCGATGAATTCATCAAACACAAAACATGCATGAAAAGCTGACGGTTTTACCGATGAATTCCTCAAACACAAAACATGCATGAAAAGCTGACGGTTTTACCGATGAATTCATCAAACACAAAGTTCCATCGATGAACAAGTTTCTACTCTCAGGACATTTAACCAAATGTTGTACTCAAGACATGTTCTATCAACCAAGAAAATGAACAAAAAAAAGCGATAAGAGGACGAAATGGATCACAAAAATGACAGGTACATCATCCTATCAATTTGTGACAGATAGAGGGGATAATCAAAGGAAGACTTTGAGGGTACTTGTAAACAAACTCACCTCACATTCCAATACAAACTCTCGTCCAGTTCGGGAAGTTCAAATGCAACAAGACTGTACCAAAGAGACCTAGACAGATCAAAGCAACAACAAAAAAATGACATATGGGCATGGGTATTCACTGATGGATCCACAACTGAAGCCTTAAAGAGGGAGGGAGTGGCATCTATATACCATCCCTAAGTGGAAAAAACTAAAACATACTCTTTTCCAGCCTGAGAAAGGTGCAAACACTTTCAAACAGAGGCAATGACACCCAAAACAGCCTTACAAACGATCAATTTACAACAGGTCCTAAATCCCTTACAAACGATCAATTTACAACAGGTCCTAAATCCCTTACAAACGATCAATTTACAACAGGTCCTAAATCCCTTACAAACGATCAATTTACAACAGGTCCTAAATCCCTTACAAACGGTAAATTTACAACAGGTCCTAAATCCCTTACAAACGGTCAATTTACAACAGGTCCTAAATCCCAAATTTGTCATCCTCAATGATACTAGGTTAGCCATTTAAGCCATGTCCAGTAATAAACAAGACATACTGATTCAAGGAGTAAAGAACAAGATATGTTTGCTGTTTGAAAAGAAAGATCCAGGTCTGCAGTGAATTCCAACACAGTGTGGCATCCATGGCAACTGGAAAACAGATGGAATTCGCAAAAGCAGGTGGAAGTTTACAACAGTGCAACCAACCGCGGTGCCTCAAATATCTAAAGTCAACCCTGAAACAAGCTAGGACAGAAAATATAATAGAAAGAGTTATATGGAATGTATGAGCCAGAACAAAACAGCTTAATCAAGCTCAACAACCTCAAGCAGACGAAGATATTTAGATTCAAAGAATGTCACTGTGTCCTCACACACCCATACAATGATAGGACTCAGCGGCATGTACCTGCAGAGCATAAAGACAAACTCCAAAACATAATCTACATAACTGCAGAAGTCTCAACAGCCTAGGAAACCAACTATGACCAAAAAGATACAGCCCTGCATGACAAGTTATGAGGAACCGGTGAAGACCTCAAACGCAGAATCTTGTTCGTAACACAAGCTGGTCTCTCTCTCTCTCTCTCTCTCTCTCTCTCTCTGCGATCAAGACCCAATCAGAGTAGGATTACAGACTCTCTCATGAAGTCAGCTGTCTGTTTAAGCGAATCGATTGCCCTATATAGTTTTTCTTCCAGGGAGATTGGCGTGTGCCACATTGGTCTTTTCAGGTCTGTGTACTGGGGGCAATCCTGTAGCACATGTTTTGTAGTCATATTGTCTAGTGTATAGTGGCATAGTGGGTACAAATAAAAACTGTGTGAGTGTACCAAGCGTTCGGCTTCTCGTGGCAAGGCGCGGTGCCACTGAGTACGGGTTCGATCCCACTTCGGACCATATATTGTTCTTCGTTTTTTTCTATTGTTGTTTGTCTGTCAATTTTTCCGAGTGCTAACACATACTTCTTTGTTCTATTATCCCCTATAGTGGCATAGGCTGGTTGTACCTAATTTGAATTTGGTGAACATGTGATTTCTCATTCTATTGTGGCCTGTACGTAGGCGAAGTATGATGACTTGATCCCTCCTTGATAGTTGGTGGTATCCGTCCCTCTCGTTATGCTTTGGGTGTTCTCGTTTCCATTTTTCATGGAACTGACCTTTGAGGATGGATTTGGCTTCATCATAACTGAGCGGATGATTCTCTTGTGGTAATCTCCCTCCCCCTTTAGCTAATTTGTATGAGCGTTCGTACCCGTGTATATTACAGTGTGATGGTATCCACTGAATGACTACTCTCTGGAAGTTATTACATAGTTGGTCCAGGGTTGTTCTCAAGTTATCTAGTTCATTGTTCTTGGGGCTTGTTAGAACTGATAATACTGACAGTGCATCAGTCAGAATCACCAATTTATTGTGCATGTTATTTTTGTGTTGAGTAGCCAGTGTTGCAGCATCTCTGATGGCCTCAGTTTCTGCTTTAAATTTGTTTGAGTTTTCCAGTAGCTATTGATTACAAGCTGGTCTAAACACAAAACAATTGTTGAATGCTGTAGAGGGGTCAAAAGAAGAAATCCCACATAAATGCTTACTGTAGACTTCTAGACTTCAACCTCTTACGTTTAATGCACATACTGTCAATAAAATATGTGTTGTTGTTGCTCTCATACAATACAGTTATCAGCTTTAACAGTCTCTCTCCCTATCTCACACACAATATGAATGACCAACTCTCTCCGTAAGTGTCAAGACTGCGACCTGGCACGACAGTGGTTAAATCAGTATAGAAAATAGACAAAAAAGAATGATTTTCTTACAATAATATTATGTCCTTTTGTTCTAAATAGTCGAATGTAGAAATTACCGTTATTGATATTGCATCTTTCTTTGTTTAGTGGATTCGGAAAAAGTGGGTAAGTTGTTATCAAGACTTCTTTAGTAACAGCTGCAAACAAATAATCAGTGAATGAGCGGCTATCTGAAAGTATGTAAAGGATATCGCTCTACACTTAACTATTGTTCTTTTGGACAGAAGAGGAAGGAATGATCATAAATGATAAACTCTCCATGTTCAGCGATCTGTGTCATCAAGTCTCAGACTTTGCACAGGATCCGCATATTATCTTGCCACGTCTCCTTGTTCCAGATGAAAATCTTAACATACGTAGGGAGGTCAAAAAGTAATGCACACCAATTTTTTTCTCGGAAACTATTCGGGCAAAATGTGCAAAATTTTATATTCCTATCTTTATTATTAGCCGAGAAAAAAATTGGTGTGCATTACTTTTTGACCTCCCTTTAGTAGATAAGAATGCTGACATGAACTGTCGTTGCCACACATTTCAATGTTCGTTGTACCGTTTCTCTATGGTGGTCTATCCTTTCTTTCCCCATTTGTTTCTTGTTAGAGAAATTGTTTTGAGATTCTTCAGTTGTCCCGTCTCCTCCAATGGTCTTCATATGTCTCACTTTTCTCCTGATTATGAATGATATTATTAGAAGCATGATCATTTATCTTCTTTCTCCTCTAGTCTTGAATTCATCCCAGGATGTGCGAAGTATTTTCGCAAAACATATATTTTCAAATGCATCCAGTTTTTTTTTATGCTTCTTTAGTTTTTTTTTTCCAGCTCTCACATGCATTAGTAATGATGTATAATGTATTTCATTTCAGAGCCTCATTTTTGAGCTTACAATTTTGATTTACATATTTATCCAGGGCTTTTGAAAATTGTTGTTGATTTTCAATTCTGATTCTAATTTCTTTCTTTAATGTATGCAACTGACAAGAAATACAAAGTGATCTACTCCTTCTATTGCTTTTCCTTACATGTATAGTTTCCACTTTCTAATCAACACAAATAAACTAACTCTCATCATTATTGTCCCACCTTGAACTTTGAATGACTTGTAACGTAACAAGTAGAGGAAACGAAGTAGATTTGAATACTTCTTTTAAATAATATCATTGTTTTCTTTTCTCAGTTTTCAAATGTAAATTACAACAATTAATTTTGCTTTAATTTTCGCTATTAGTGTTGCAGATGGAAGGTAAGTTAATAACTAAAGTAGAAAGTTAACCTTGCTTCAGACTAATGCAAATTAAAAGTAACAGGTCCATCATGTCAGGAGTCCATCGCCACACGAGCAGATAATTCCGACTTGGAAGATGCTCATATTTTTGTTTCGTCATTAAGTATTTGACATTTCAACTCAAGCAGGTCTGCTGTGAAACCAAGGTTTTTTTGCTGTAGATAGAAATTATAAATAAAAATCCCAACGCAGCTTGGATTTGAACTCACAATCTCTCTGTCTCGTGACCGGTATTACTTTACTTGGACGTTTGTATTAACATGCACTCACTTTCATTTGATTTGCTGACGATGCAGCCCTAGTCGCTCATAGTGAGGCCACCCTACAGTCGCTGATCAACAACCTGGATAAAGCATGCAACTTTTTTTCACTGTCAATTAATGTTCAGAAGACAGTAATACTAAATCAAGGTGACTTCAAACCTCTATCTATTACTCTAAAAGACTGCCCACTAGAATCAGTACAGAAATTTACATATCTTGGATCCACAGTTACGCAAACCATCTCTCTTGATGAAGAAATAAACTGTCGAATTGGTAAGGCAGCTACGACCTTCGGCAAACTCACAAAAAGGGCATGGAACAACACGAAACTAACTCGAAAGTCTAAACTCCTAATATATCAAACATGTGTGCTTAGCACACTACTATATGGATCCGAAACCTGGACAACATACTCAAACCAGGAAAAAAGACTAAATGTATTTCACATGCGATGTCTCCGCAAAATAATGCACATCAAATGGCAGGACAAAATAACCAACTTAACTGTCCTGCAACGTGCTAAGACCCTAACAATCATGTCGATGCTCAGAAGTCGAAGGCTAAGATGGCTGGGACATGTCCAACGGATGGAAGAAAAACGCATTCCTAGGCAAATACTATATGGTGAGCTAAAACACGGAAAAAGACAAATCGGCAGACCTAAACTACTATATAGAGATATCTGCAAATCATCTCTGAAAGACTTCTCCATCTGTGAAAACGACTGGCAACATCTGGCAAGTGATCGCACATCATGGAGAGCACGTATAAGGAACGGTATAACAACATTTGATACTGTGATAAGACAGGACTTTGAAGAGAAGAGACTCATGAAAAAGGATGGTAAGCCCTGTGGATCAGCGAGCCTGACCTGTTCATTATGTGACCGCGTGTGTTTGTCAAACATTGGTAGAATTAGCCACGAGAGAAGCTGTTCAGCAAAAACAATACCTCAAAAAAATACGCAATAGCCTCCACTAGACCGTCTGACAAGACGAAAAGGGCCATATACTTTCATTAGCGGGGCGGAGTCAAACAAAAGATTACAATTGCACGCTTCAGACAACCAGTGATCTTGTTTCAATCCTCGAGGATGAGAAGAGTCAAAGAGACAGAACCAAACAAAAATATAAAGTGTTACTGAGCAGCAACTGTCGCTGTGAAGTGGTTGTTACGTCATATTAAAATGGAATTATCCAAAACCTTTAACATGACAAGTATATACGGTAAGACAAAAGGTCGAATACCTCTTAGTGAACATAACATATAGCCCTTCAATTATCTGATAGTTATTTGGTTATGGAAGGCCCCGGTATCACTGCAAACGAATTAAAATCCATAATTGCTCAACCGTCCGTGCCATCGTAATAATCCGAGTTAATATATCATCTTCCAAACAAAGAAAGGTAATTGTAGTCCACACCATAGCAGTCTCAGCACACGCCAAAATACATAAGGCGAAACCACGCAGAAAGTGAACACAGCCAACTGTTCCCTGCCATATGTTATCATCATTAATCGTAAACAATTGGAATATCGAAACATGATCAAAACGGATGAGACACACAGTTCACGGTGTGCACAGAGCACTTAACTCAGTAGCTCCTGCAACAAGCCGGACTTGGAATATGAGGAAACTGCAACAAGGAACACTTTTCATGCATAGCCTTCAATTGTTCCCGCCGCCTATCCACCATCCACCCTGACAAGTCAATATCTGACAAGTAGTGATATGGCAAGGTGAGAACTAGTGAAAAGAAAAGATCATCTGTTGAAGTAAAAGATAAATGAAGTTGTAGTAGACTGTAGATAGTTTTGTCCGCGTGTCTACCTGGGCCTAGACCACGATGACGGGGAATCAATAAACTACTTTCAGCTGCTGCGCATGTTGTAGAGTCACAAGTATACACCCACAACTGCATATTAAGTGAATCGATGAGCATGATAAGAACAGTGGATATGGATTCTGTGCGCCTTGGTATGGGTAGAGTCTTTGCAGAAGTAGAAGTGCGTAGAGCCACCATTTTCTACGCCCTTGCACCCACGAGAGTAATGAGAAATGAAAGAAGACGGTCAAATAATGGATCAGGCGGACGTCATAAATGTCCTCCGAGATGTGGAAAGGAAACAAAATTTTGGCAATCATGAGTCCACGTCACTACTTCCGATGAATGAGATGAGAGTTAAGATAGGCACAGCCAGAAACGAGAAACTTAGTGGGCGTAAATAAAGACATATCAAATTATACAGAACACGAATCGTCAGTCGCTGGACGCAGCATGACTTGTTGATGAGGAGATTTAAACACCTATGTACATGTTCGGAATGCAATGATGATGACCGACAAATTATTCAGTAACTTAAAGCCGTAAGAGTCAACTAAGGAGATTTGGGAGAAATAGTGTTCGCCTGTGCTACGGACTTCGTGCATCAGAGCAGCGACTATCTTCAATATTTTCGAAAGTGTGTAGCTAGTCTGCTCCATTGTGTGGGACGTGCTGAGGAAGAGATCAGCGAATTATGGAGATGTCTGCTGTGCAATGAAGATAAATTGACGAACTTTAACAGTCTTTAACATGATGGGAACTACAGCTACCTTTCTTTGTTGGGAGATGAAATATTAATTCCGATGATTCCACAGGCACGGGTGGTTGAACAATTATGGACTTTAGTTTTTTTGCAATGACACCGGGGCCTTTGATAACCATGGCCATAACCATAACCAGTAAGATACTTTGACGGCTAAATTAAACTAAAACACGATAGTTAAAAGTAAAAGTAGACAACAATATGATAATTAAAGGAAAAACAATATGACATGGAGCGTTGATACAAGATCAGAAGCAACGGTATAAATTAAATATCCCATAGAGACAAGTACATTAATGTATGCTGAATCAAGAAAACATGCCACACAAGCGTAGAACAATCGTTGGGGACTTCAGTAACCGCTCTCCAAGTTGGAGAGTAAACCAGACGTTAATCTAAAGGGCTATGAGGTAGAATATTTTGTCATAAAACACAGTCGCACCTTACTCAGCATGCCTGGAGATGAGCACCAATAGTATTCAAGGTCGTGACGAACCACACGCAGCGCAGATCTTGACATCGCAACAGAAAACCTAGACAGCATTGCAAGTCGAAATGTTCTCTAACAAACAAGAGGCAGCGATCACAGGCCCATACTCATTACCTTTATAAGACCCATGCCCGCTCATGAAATGATCCCCTTCCTTCTTCCCACAGCAGGAACTATAAGATAGCAATTTGTAACCCATTTACTTCACAATTTGACTGATTTGAAGGAAATCAAACTAACGAAAACATTTCTAAATTATAAAATTAACACACTTTCAATTAGTTATTTTTCTATGCAACAAAAGGGCACGTTCTCGGTAGCAAGAGGTAAGACTACCAATGTATTTGAACTCTAAAACTCGAAGAGTTTGACACTAAGCTCAACAACTTCAGGGTAGAAATTGAAAATAGTCCAACAGACGAAAACGTCATTCTGCACAATAAGACAAGGGCAGCCTTTATCAGAAATTTAAAATAAATAGAAAACCACAAACAAGTTGAATGAAAATAACACAACCAATCCCAACCTCGAGAATGACATACACAATGTATGGGTTCTAACAAATTGCCAAATTCTGGACAACAAAGCAAGACGTAATTTATGTCTCCAACGTTGTTAACGACAAGTCAGCAGCTGACCTACTGGCTGAAAACTATCGAACAGAAGGTACATTACATATCTAAACAGAAAGAGTCGCTGAAGAATGAGTCCTGACCAAAATTCATCCAGAACCAATCAAAAACACGGCTGAACTTTTTTTTTCCGAAATCAAGAGCAGTATTACCAGCAGAATTATTGCTAAAGGCTGGCAGTATTAGCGATGCATTCTTAAAACACAAGGTTCCATCCATGAACACGTTTCAACTCACCAGATCTTTAACCAAATGTAGTACTCAAGACATGTTCCATCAACAAAGAAATCCAAAAAAGGTCCAGGAGAGAACAAAAGGGATCCCCAAATTTACATGCACACCAGCCTGTTATTTGTGTAGGAAATCAGTAGGAGAAGATAATCAACAGAAGACTTATCTGGTACTTGGAAACAAACTCACCTTTCACCCCAATACAAACAGGATACAGACAAAACTAAAGCTCAGAGGACTAACTGATATAACTCACATAAGACATATGATGTACTTTTCATGAGACAAAGAAATAAACTGATATTTCCTTTGACCTCTCCTTTAACGACCGACGGATTAATGGTGAAAATCCAACAAGCTGGAATATCACAAAATATGTTCTACTCATCAAAGGCTATCTAGTCTGAAGAACCACTAGAGTGAAAACAAAAGAATCATCTTAGTCATACTACAAGGAAGTGTCCATCAGGGAAATGTTATAGCAATCACACAATTTCAAATATACGTAAATGACATAGCACATCGCTGCCGTTAACATGTGTTAAACAGCCTACACGTAGGTGACTTTCCTATCTGGGCAGCCACATAATTCTCCACTACAGGATCTGTTCACAAACGAAAGCTGAGAACGCAGAAAATTGGACAAAGATACGGTCTATAAAAATAAACAATACCATTGCTACAATTTTCTCTCTCCAAACCGAAGTCACTTCAATAAACCGTTGAACCTGACAACAGTGCAAATATAGACTCACATTTCTGGTTGTCAGCCTTGACTCACTTGGAAACCTAATATTGGAAGAATCAAAGAACGGTCCCTCCGAAGACTGCACATTATGAGAACAAGAAAAAAACTAGTTGGTATATCCTGGGGTGCAAACGAAATGATCCTGAAACAAGTATACACTCAAGCAGTCAGACACAGAAAGTAAAATGTCTCAAGATCATGGATTACGGCAGACACGTCAAACCTTTCTAAAATGACACATGGCACTCCGAACACCAGTGGAAGCAATGAAAAATACCCTCATCATAACGACGGAGAAAACAGACGATCTTAATAGCAGTAATAGGAAGTACAAGACTCTCATCCTGTTCCGAAAGTTCAATTGCCACCAGACTACCCACTGTAGCAAAAATTCTTAGACAGAAAAAAACAAAACAAAATCAGATTCCTAAGGAAGATCCCAACTCATCTTTAAAGCGGAAAATTCACACAACATGAACATGCATTAGAGACAAAGATCTGTGTGAAACCATCACACATGAGCCACGATCCAACCCAGACAACATGAACATGTATTAGAGGCAAACAAAGATCTGTGTGAAGCCATCACACATGAGCCACGATCCAACCCCGACAACATGAACATGTATTAGAGGCAAACAAAGATCTGTGTGAAGCCATCACACATGAGCCACGATCCAACCTATAAAACCTAAAGAAAATAATCCTATTGTTCCAGGAATGGTCTCAAAGTACGTGGATCACGAGATAGAAATGAAAACCCTGTTACCCAACATGCTCCGTGAAGAATACCCCAGAGATATATTTACATGAGTATTAAGTGATGGGATAAGACTGCAGCGTTACAGAAGGGAGGGAGTGGAATCTATATAAACTCCCAAGTGCACAAACTATAGTCCGTTTCATAAGTCGTGCCCAACTTTTAAAATCAATATCTTTTAAACCGCTTTTTATAGGCTTTTCAAAATTTGCATGTAAAGTTATAATGATTAGAACCCAACTTCTTCTTCTTCTTCTTCTCTTCTTCTTCTTCTTCTTCTTCTTTCCTTCCTCATCTGCCTTTCAGCGTCGAGGGGAGATATAATTTGCGGTCTTTTGCTCTTCTGTTCGCCTCTGCTGCTGTTATGTTTCCTAGTGCTTCTAATATTCCATCGATCCATCTTTTTCGTGGTCGACCCTTGGGTCTGTTGTTCTCACAACGTTTGTTGAAGACTCGTTGTGTTGTGTTTTGTTCTTTCTGCCTTGTCACGTTCCCGAACCATTTTATCTGTTGTTTCCTTATATAATCTATGGCTGGGGCTATTCCTAGCTTTTTTCTCAATTCTTCATTTCTGATCTTATCTCTCAGACTGTTTCCTGTCATTCGTCTAACACATTTCATCTCTGTAGAGGTTATTTTTCTTATTCTTCTTGCATCTAGAGTCCAGGTCTGGCATTGGTAGCACAACGTTGGGATGAAGATTGTATTGTATAGTGCTCGTTTTGCCTCCAGAGTTATTTCCTTGTTGGACAATAGTGGTGATAACTGTCCGTTGATTTGACAAGCTTTGTTGCATCTTGATTCTATCTCTGCTGTTTGGGAATTATCGTTTGTCATTAGACTTCCTAGGTATTTGAATTCCTCTACATTTGGTTATTATTGTTGCTTATTTGATTTATATAAATTTATAACGACCCATTGATGTAGTCAAAACTTAATGTTTACAGTATTTAAGTTAAAAATAGCGATTAAAAATCCATACACGGTCAAATTGACGATTTTGCTCGCTTTTCACGTGGGTTTTCTGACACAATTAAACACTTGTAGAAAACACGAGGCATTGTGTGTTCCATTTCCGTTCATTCAGCGGCGTGGCCGTCCTCGAACTGAGCAGACAATAATTCTCCTGGTGTTTTGTCTTATTAGGTTATTTCCCCATTACGGCCACGCCTTTACCTAGTGAAAATTAATCATTGACCAGCAACTACGGTAATTTCTATTCTTTAGGGCTTCACAATTTACAATTGTGACAAACATCAAAGAAATTCGCCGCTTTAAGAAAACTGCAGCTGCAAGATATTTGTTAAATATACATTTAAAGGGTCTTTTGCATTCTAATAACATTTGGAAAATTTCAACAGTCTTTAACAAATGTTTACTGCGTAATAGCGTTTTGAAGTTGGGCACATGATTTGAAACGAACTATAAAAGATACTCTCTTGTAGCCTGAGAATGGTGCACAAACTAAAACATATTCTCTTGTAGCCTGAGAATGGTGCACAAACTAAAAGATACTCTCTTGTAGCCTGTGAATGGTGCACAAACTAAAACATACTCTCTTGTAGCCTGAGAATGGTTTACAAACTAAAGCATACTCTCTTGTAGCCTGATAATAGTGCACACACTAAAACATACTCTCTTGTAGTCTGAGAATGGTGCACAAACTAAACCATACACTCTTGTAGCCTGAGAATGGTGCACAAACTAAAACATACTCTCTTGTAGCCTGAGAATGGTGCACAAACTAAAGCATACTCTCTTGTAGCCTGAGAATGGTGCACAAACTAAAACATACTCTCTTGTAGCCTGAGAATGGTGCACAAACTAAAACATACTCTCTTGTAGCCTGAGAATGGTGCACAAACTAAACCATACTCTCTTGTAGCCTGATAATGGTGCACAAACTAAAACATACACTCTTGTAGCCTGATAATGGTGCACATACTAAACATACTCTCTTGTAGCCTGAGAATGGTGCGCAAACTTTAGAGAAGAGGCAATGACAATCAAAACACCCATACAAACTATCAACATACAACAGGTCCTCATCATCATCATGTGTCTCACCAGTTGGCGTAGGCGACCATGTCTTTCCACAATATTCTATATATCGTGCATCGTATCAGTTCTGTTGTTGACTGTTTTCCATGCCATGACACCAAGTTCTCCAGTATTCTCTCTCTATGTCGTCTCTCTTTCCCTGTATTTTGCCAGTTGTAACCAAGTATTCTAACTTCCCTTTCCTCATGATGTGCCTGTAAAATATTGATTATATATAGGCCCTAGTTCCCATAATTGTCATTCTAAGTGATAAAAGGTCAAAAAGCGATGTCCATTTAGAAACAAGACATACTGATTCAAGGAGTAAAGAACAATATATGTTTGCTGTTAGAAAAGAAAGATCCAGTTCTGCAGTGAATTCCAACACAGTGTGTCATCCCTGAAAACAGGAAAACAGATGAACACGTAATAACAAGTGGAAGCTTACAACAGTTCAACAAACACAGAACCTCAAAGATATAAAGCCAACTGTGAAACAAGCTATGAAAGTAAATTATCATAGATATAGTTGTATGGAAAATATGAGCCAGAAAAAAACAATAAAAAAACCCAACATACATAAGCAGACCAGCATATTTAGACTCAGAGCATGACACTGTGGACTCAGAGAACACCTACATAAGATAGAATTCAGCGACATGTGACTGAAGAGCATATATATAAACTACAAAACGTATCCTACATAACAGCAGAAATACCAAAAGCCTAAGAAAACAAATATGGCCCAAAAAACATCCCTGACACGAGCTAGTCTAAACACATAACAATTGCTGACTGCTGAAGAGGAATCAGAGGGAGTAGAAGCCGCACACAAATACTTGTTGTAGACTTCTACCTCTTACTTTTAAGCCGCAATAAGTATTGTCTCTGTTATTGTGGCTCTTATACAATACAGTTATCAGCTTTAACAAAATGAAATTCCGTGTCACAACAACAATATTTATCTCAGCTGTAGACAAGAAGCTATTTTCCATTTTTTTTTATGTCTGTCGCGATTTTGCTTTATCTTTTGAGTTTATATATTCATATCATCTTTAGGGCATCTCTTGATTGCTTATTTTCATTGTAAAAATATTTTGTCAGTTTGTCTCAGTGAGGCTTCGAGAAATTATGACTGTGACGAGATTTCATTTTTTTCTTTCTGTTCACCAGATGATAGATCTACGTAGGGAGGTCAAAAAGTAATGCACACCAATTTTTTTCTCGGAAACTATTCGGGCAAAATGTGTGAAATTTTCACAGATTGTAGCTGAACATCCCCTTTACACTACCTATTTTTCAACATAATCCTCGTCCAAGCGTATTGCCTTACGCCAACGCGAAACTAGGTCATGAATGCCTCGTTTGTACCGAGTTTTGTCCTGCTCGCGTAGCCACTTTTTAACTGCACGGATCACATCCTCATCATTGTCAAAGTGTGTCCCACGCAGGAATTTTTTGAGTGGTCCAAACAGATGGAAATCTGAGGGAGCCAGATCAGGGCTGTAAGGAGGATGGGGCAGTACAGTCCAACCAAATTTGTTGATTGCTTCCCGTGTTACCAGACTTGTGTGAGGGCGTGCATTGTCATGTTGAAGCAACAAATCTGCAGATGGCTTATTAGGCCGAACTCTGTGGAACCGATTTTTGAGTTTTGTCAGTGTATTGATGTAAGCTGTCGAGTTGATTGTCTCACCTCTTGTCATTACATCAACAAGAATCACACCATCAATGTCCCAGAAGACAGTGATCATCACCTTTCCGGCTGATGGAGATGTTTTGAATTTTTTTCTTTTTGGTGACTGCAGATGATGCCATTCCATGAAATGCATTTTTGTTTCAGGCTCATAATAATGTGCCCACGTTTCGTCACCGGTAACAATTTTTGACAAAAACATTTCTCCTTCAACACCGAAACGCTCCAACAATTCAGAACATAATGTTTTCCTTTGAACTCTGTGATCATTTGTTAGGCACCGAGGAACCCATCGAGCGCAAATCTTTGAATATCCGAGAGTTTTAAAAATTGCAATTGCCCTTCCCTTGCTGACTGTAAGCTGCAATGCCAATTGCTGACTAGTGATACGCCTATCCTTACGAATAATGGCATCAGCCCGGTTTAACATGTCTGTGCTGGTAGCCGAGGCAACACGTCCAGAACGCGGTAAATCATGCAGCTCCACTCCTACACTTTCTGCAGCTTTAATTCTCTGAACCCAGCGACTAACTGTGCTCCTATCGACTGCAGAACATTTGTACACTGCACACAGTCGTTTATGAATGTTTGCCACAGTTTCTTTTTCCGCAACCAGAAATTCTATGACAATTCGCTGTTTGTAACGGACATTGTTGACAAGCTCCATTTTAACGGTTCATAGATTGCGTAATATTTATCAGAATGCTGTGCAATTTGGTGCACATAATTGGAACATGTCATATTCCAAGTATGCAAAATTTCATATTCCTATCTTTATTATTAGCCGAGAAAAACATTGGTGTGCATTACTTTTTGACCTCCCTTCAGTATATAAAGGTGTTGAGATTTGACACAATTCATTCATCATACATTGCTTGTTTTACAGGGCACTCCTTATCTACATCTGCCAAATCATTTCTTTATGTGTAATTTTCATTTGATCTCCAATATGCACCTATTGTTATATATTGCCTAAAATATTTTACTTACCTTTCTCTATCGGTATCGTATAATTGTTTCTTATTTAAGTTTGTTCAAAATCTGATTATTAGTTGTTTTATTTTAATGGACATATCCAATGCATTGTTTCCTCTTATACATCTGTATATTTAAGTCGTAAACAACATGGTATGAATTAATGGTGTTTTCAGAAATAATAGAACCGTCTATATCTTTTACGACTCTATCGAAGATACGAATCTATCTTTGTCTCACTTCTGGCATGGTACACTTTGTGGCACACTCAGTAGAGCATTGAAAGAAGAGGGAAGTCAGATTAACACAGCTGGCCAAAATGGCATCCTAGACCAAATCAATTTCAGAAACGGTAGCATTTTTGCTGCTACGTGTTTTCAAATGATTCTTTCTGGTGTGGATTTTTATTTGCTAATGCAGTGATAGTCTTGTCCCATTCACGTGACACGTAATCTACGCGCATAGTCACCAGTGCACGGATATTCGAGCAGCATGCTAGCACTGTTGATTGTAGGATAACGGTACTATAGTTCGTTTCAAATCATGTGCCAAACTTCAAAACGCTATTACGCAGTAAACATTTGTTAAAGACTGTTGAAATTTTCCAAATGTTATTAGAATGCAAAAGACCCTTTAAATGTATATTTAACAAATATCTTGCAGCTGCAGTTTTCTTAAAGCGGCGAATTTCTTTGATGTTTGTCACAATTGTAAATTGTGAAGCCCTAAAGAATAGAAATTACCGTAGTTGCTGGTCTATGATTAATTTTCACTAGGTAAAGGAATTGAAGCCTTTGAAATGTGGATATATAGAAGAATAGGTAGAATTGGATGGAAGGAAAAGAAAACAAATGACAAAGTCTTAAAACAACTAAAAATGAAAAGAGAACTTCTGAACACAATTAGAACAAGACAAATGCGATTCTTAGGCCATGTTAAAAGACACAACAGCCTACTGAAAGTGATCCTGGAGGGGAAAATACAAGGTAAAAGAGGCAGAGGCAGACCAAGATTAACATGGACGAGTAACATCAAAAGATGGACAAATCAACCGATGACAACCTGCACCATCAAAGCAAGAGATAGAGCAAAATGGCGCTCCATGGTAGCCAACCTTCGTTGCGGAGACGGCACTCAATGATGATGAGGTAAAGGCGTGGCCGTAATGGGGAAATAACTGGATAAAACAAAACACCAGGAGAATTATTGTCTGCTCAGTTCGAGGACGAACACGCCGCTGAATGAACGGAAATGGAACACACAATGCCTCGTGTTTTCTACAAGTGTCTAATTGTGTCAGAAAACCCACGTGAAAAATCGTCAATTTGACCGTGTATGGATTTTTAATCGCTATTTTTAACTTAAATACTGTAAACATTAAGTTTTGATTACATCAATGGGTCGTTATAAATTTATATAAATCAAATAAGCAACAATAATAACCAAATGTAGTTTTTTAATGAAATTAATTCCCTGTTGGGTTCCAATCATTATAACTTTACATGCAAATTTTGAAAAGCTTATAAAAAGCGGTTTAAAAGATATTGATTTTAAAAGTTGGGCACGACTTATGAAACGGACTATAGGTCGTAGTTTTGTATATCCGGGGATATGATATGTGATTTGTGTTAGACTTCAAACTCGCCACCAGCTCGACTGCAGTCGATGGATTCATTGAAGTGGACGCCTGACTTAAGTGCTTAGGACAACGATTCTTGAGGCACGCCCACTGATCACACACTCTGCAGGGATTCGGCGCCGACATAATAATAATGTACAGAAGGTATGATCAATTATCATCATCAAGTTTCCAGCCTGCTGTCGTTTGTGATCATGTCTATCCACAATTTTTTATATCGACAATTATTTATTATTTATGTCCTTGACCTTCAGCCAAGCCATACTCTTAACCTATCGGGTATCTTTTTCTCTTTTGCCTCCATGCATCTCTAAGGCCTCTCAAATAACACAGTTGCTACAATATATACCAGCTGTTCTCTTCTCATTACATGGCCACAAAATGATGATTGTTTCTTCCTAATATTAGAAATTAGCTCTCTTTTTACTTTGGCCTCTTTCAGGACGTTTTCATAACTTTACTTAGCTGTCCATGATCTTCTCAACATTCTTCTGTAAAACCACATTTCTACAGACTCCAGTGATTTTCTTGTCTGTTGTCCTATTGTCCATGATTCACATCCATATGTTAAGACTGGCTCTATATAACATTTAAGTCTATTTTTCTTGTTTCTACTGTCAAAAATGGATTGCATAATATCGTTTTTTAGAAGGCTGCTTTTGCCTCCGCCATTCTGCATCTCCCCTCTGTTGTACCATTTAAGGTTGACAAGTGATAGTCTAACTTAATTACAGTTAAAATAGATTTAATAGATTTAACATCGACTTCTCACTTAAAAGGGTTTAGTGAACTTCGAGTAAAACTTATATCTAATTTTGATGAGCAATCTCAAAATTAATGAACATCGACAAAACTGTAATCTGTCTAAAGTGTCGGTGATACATTGGTGAACATAAATTAGCATCATAACAATAGTATATGTCCTGCTACCAAGAACGATAGAACAATCAACAATACAATTACCAACTCTCATTATGTGTCAAATCTGTCACCTGGAACGAACATGGTTAATTCAGTAGAGTAAAGGACAAAAATAGAATGCATTTTTACAGTGATATGTGTTTTTTTTAATTTGTAAACTTTACAAGTATACAGTTATTGATTTTGCATGTTTCTTTATTTAGTAAACTGGGAGGACAGGGGTAAGTTGATATCAAGATTTCTTTAGTAACAACAACACACAAACAATACGTGAATGGGCGCCTCTCTGAAAGTATGTAAAGGAAATATATCTGCGCTTTCATATAGTTATTTTGGACAAAAAAGGACACATGGAGCAGAAAGTATAAACTCTCCATGTTCGACTATTTTTTTTTCATTAGGTGCCAGACTTTACACACGATCCGCAGTATATCTCGTCACTTCTCCTGTTCTAGGTGAAAATACGCGTGATAAGAAAGCTGATACGAGCTGTTATTACAACTCATGTCAATGTTCGTTGTGCTGTTTCTCTAGGGCAGCCTCTTTTTTTCTTTCCCCATTTGTTTCCAGTTAGAGAAATTGTTTTGAGATGCGTCTATTGGTGTCCCGTCTCCTCCAATGGTCGACATATGTTTACCTTTTTCTCCTGATTATGAATGATATTATCGGAAGCATGATAATTGATCTTATTTCTGCTCTAGTCTTGAACTCATCCAATGATGTGCGAAGTATTTTCCGAAAACATTTGCTTTCAAATGCATCCCGTTTTGTGTTTCGTTAATGGTTTCCCAGCTCTCACATGCATGAGTCCACATCACTTCTTTGGATAAATGAGATGGGAGTTAAGATGGGCACAGTCAGAAACGAGAAACTTAGTGGGCGTGTAAGAAGACATATCAACTAACACATATCTGGAGTCGTTAGTTGCTGGACACTCAGGGACTTGCTGAGGAGGGGGATCTATACTCCTCTGGACATGTTTTGAGTGCAAAGATGACGACCCGCAAATAAATTAATAACTCAATAACGTACATGAGTAGTGACGTGTACTAACTTTTATTTGAAAATCGAGACCTTTATTTTTGAGCTTATAGTTTTGATATACATTTTGTTTTCAAGGCTTCTGCAAATTATTGTTGGTTTTGCTAGTCTGATTCGAAATTCTTTCTTTGCTCTATATAACTAACAAGAAATACAAAGAAATCTACTCCTACCATTGCTTTCACAACTTGTACATGTTTTCGACTTTCCAATCAGCACAAGCATACCTAACTCTGATCATTATAGTCCCACCTGGAACATTTAATGCCTTGTAGCACAAAAAGTAGAGGAAACGAAGTAGATTCGAATACTTGTTTTAAATAATATCATTGTTTTCTTTTCTCAGTTTTCAAATGTAAATTACAACAATTATTAATGCTCTACTTTTCGTTTTTAGATTTGGTGCTGCAAAGTAAGTTGATAACTAGAATTGAAAGTTAACGTTGCTCCAGACTAATGAAAATTAACAGTACAAATTATTTCATGTAATTTTTCTCCTGGCAGCCATGTGCACATGGGTTCATCACCGAAAGGCAGATACTGAACAGCAACAGCTACTGCGAAGTGATTGTTACGTAATAATAAAATGGATTTATCCAAAACCTTTCACATGCCACGTATATACGGTCAGACAAAAGGACGTGTTGCTCTTAGGAAACAGGTCTTATACTTTTAGTTAGCTGGCAAGGTGAGCACTTGTGATAGGAAAAGATAAATGTTGCAGTAAAAAACAACTGAAGTAGTAGTAGACAGTTGATAGTTATGTCCGTGTGGCTACCCTAGCCTTGGCTACGGTGAGGGGAATCAAATATACTGCTGTCATCTGCTGCGTTTGTCGTAGAGACACACACATACATCCACGACTAAATATTAAGTGAATTGATGAGCATGATAGGAAAAGTTGATATGGGTTCTGTCAGCATGGAAATGGGTAGAATCATTGCCGAAGTCAAAAATACGTAGTCACCTTTGTCTACGTAACTGCACATGCGAGAGTAGGGAGAAATGAAAGAGCGGACAGGTTGGCTAGATGTACTGTCGTTGAAGACGGTAAAATCATGGGTCGAGCAGACGTAATCAATGTATTTCGAGATGAGGGAAGGGCACATGACTTCGACAATCATGAATCTACTTCACTACTTCAGATGAATGAGATGGGAGTTAAGTAATTGTATATTGTGGACAGAAGACGACACAGCTAGAAAGGAGAAACTTAGTGGGCGTGTAAGAAGTCATATCAATTAATACAGAACTGGAGTCGTCAGACTCTGAGGGACTTTCTGAGGTGGGTATCTGAGCATTTGATGTACATGTTCGGAGTGCAATGATTTTGACCGGCAAATAAATCAATGACGTAATGTCGTGCTAGGCAACTAAGGAGATTTTGGAGACATAGACTTCGCCGGTGATACGGAGTTCGTGCATCTGAACAGAGGCCATCTGCAATGTTTTCAGCGATCACAGACCCACACTAATTACTTTGAAAAGACACAAGTTCACCCATGAAATCATCCCTTTCCCTCTTCCCACAGCTGGAACTACAAGATTGCAATTTGGAACCCATTTACTTCACAATTTGACTGATTTGAAGGAAATCAAAATAGCAAAAAAATCATTCCCAACTCCAAAATTCGAAGAGTTTCACACTAAGCTCAGTCAGTGAATGGAATCAATTTAAAAATAATCCATCAGACGAGAACGTCATTCTGCACAAGACAAAGGCGGTCTGTATCAGGAAGAAAAAGAAAAGAAAAACACAATAGAAAATTGGCACGAAAAGAACACAACCAAACATATTTTCGAGAATGACACACACAATTCATGTGTCCCAATAAAATGTCAAATTGGGGACAACAAAGCAAGAACAAATCTTAGACTCCAACTTTTGTACCGACAAGTCAAGAGCGGATCTACCTGATGAAACCTAGAGAACAGAAAGTAGATTACATATTTCAAGAGGAAGGGCCAAATAAGTAAGAGCCCTGGCCAAATCGTCCAAAAACAATCAGGACACGATTATCAGCGAAGGTTCCGTCTACAGGTGTTATATGTAGAAATCGTGAAATTAAGGAGAAAAAAAAACAAAAAAAAAGCTGACTGTATAAGTGATGAATTCCTCAAACTTCATAGTTCCATCCATGAACAATTTTTTCTCCCAGGATCTTTAACCAAAGTGGGTACTCAAGACAGTTACCATCAACAAAGAAAAAGGCACAAACAAAGCCTAACTTGGAACCAGGAATGGACGAAAGGCATCACAAACAGTTCAGGCACATCAGCCTCTCATTTGTGTGCAAAAAACTAAAATAGAGGAAAATCAAGAGAAGACATGTCTGGTACTTTAACACAAAGGGTCAAGACAAAAAAAATTCAAATAAATGCATCAAAATGTGAGGCCGCAATAAATCTAAATGTGAAGGAGAAATTAAAAAAATATAGAAACAAATGGGTAAAACTTTACGTATTTGGTAATTGGTACACGTTTAGAACTATTTTGTTTTGGATGCTTCATTGTTAGTTAGGTATGTTTATATTGTATTTACTTACATATATGTATATGTGTGTATCTTTATTTATGTTTGTTTCTGCCGAGAGCCTATTGAGACAAAACGTAGTTTAAATTAGTGTCGTTCGTACATTACGTAAAGCCTGAACCATACATTTTTTAAAGATTTGTTTTTACATTTCTACTTGAGAAGAAATTCATTTCTCACGCCAACACAAACATGATACAGACAAAACAGAAGTTCAGTGAAACAACTGATATATCTTACATAAGGCATAGAGCGAGCTTTCCACAAGAAAAATACATTAATTTATATTTTCTTTGACCTCTTCTTTAACGGTGTATGAACGGAAGAACTGATCCTACAAGCTGGAGTAACATAAAATATGTTCAACTAATGAAAGGCCACCAGAGTGAAAACAAACGAAGCATCTTAGGCATACTATAGGAGGTGTCAATAAGGGAAATGTTATAGCACGAACACAATTCCAAATATACGTAAATGACAGCACAATGCTGCCGTTAACATGTGTTAAACAGCCCACAAGTAAATGACTTTCCTATCTGGACAGCCATAAAATTCTCCACCACATACATCTGTCCAAAAACAAAAGTTGAGAAAAAGCTGTTAAGACTTAACTGGATAAAGAAACGGGCTATAAAAATAAACAAAACCACAGCTACAATTTTCTCACTCTCTCCAAACAGAATGACACTTCAAATAAAGCTGATAAACCTGGCAATAGACCACCCATAAGACTCACATTTCTGGTAGTCAACCTTGATTCACTTGGAAGCCTAATATTGGAAGAATCACAGAACGGTCCATCCGAAGACTGCACATTATGAAAAAAAGAAAACTAGTTGGTACATCCTGGGGTACAACCCAAAAGAACCTGGAGCAATTATGCATTGGAGCAGTCAGACACAACATGTAAAATACCTCATGTTCCTGGACTACGGCAGGCAAGACAAACCTTGGCAAATTAGACCGGACACTTGGAACAACCCTGCAGGCAAGACAAACCTTGGCAAATTAGACCGGACACTTGGAACAACCCTGCAGGCAAGACAAACCTTGGCAAATTAGACCGGACACTTGGAACAGCCCTGCAGGCAAGACAAACCTTGGCAAATTAGACCGGACACTTGGAACAACCCTGCAGGCAAGACAAACCTTGGCAAATTAGACCGGACACTTGGAACAACCCTGCAGGCAAGACAAACCTTGGCAAATTAGACCGGACACTTGGAACAACCCTGCAGGCAAGACAAACCTTGGCAAATTAGACCGGACACTTGGAACAACCCTGCAGGCAAGACAAACCTTGGCAAATTAGACCGGACACTTGGAACAACCCTGCAGGCAAGACAAACCTTGACAAATTAGACCGGGCACTTGGAACAACCCTGCAGGCAAGACAAACCTTGGCAAATTAGACCGGACACTTGGAACAACCCTGCAGGCAAGACAAACCTTGGCAAATTAGACCGGACACTTGGAACAACCCTGCAGGCAAGACAAACCTTGGCAAATTAGACCGGACACTTGGAACAACCCTGCAGGCAAGACAAACCTTGGCAAATTAGACCGGACACTTGGAACAACCCTGCAGGCAAGACAAACCTTGGCAAAATAGACCGGACACTTGGAACAACCCTGCAGGCAAGACAAACCTTGGCAAATTAGACCGGACACTTGGAACAACCCTGCAAGCAATGACAAACATTCTAAAGACGAAGAAAACAGAAGATCTTGAGAGCACTCCGTAGCAAGTATAAAACACACGTCCAGTTCCAGAAGTTCAAATGCAAGAAAACTGTACCAAGAATTCCTAGACAGAAAAAAAGCAAATTATTAGATTCCTAAGTAAGAGCCCTACTCATCTTTAAAGAGAAACATTCTGGCAACATGAACATGTTTAGAAGCAAACAAAGTGTGAAGCCCTCACACATGAGCCATGATCCAACCCTCAAAACTCAATGAAAATAATCCTAGATGCTCCAAAATGGTTTCAAATGGCGATCAAACCGTGACAAGAAAAATTAGACCTGTTACCCAACCTGCTCCGTGAAGTATACACACAGAGATATATGGACATGGGTATTCATTGATGGATCCACAACTGAAACATTAA
Organism: Megaustenia siamemsis; assembly: GCA_032433765.1. NCBI lineage: Eukaryota > Metazoa > Mollusca > Gastropoda > Stylommatophora > Ariophantidae > Megaustenia > Megaustenia siamemsis. Next base: position 12,749,000 of record JAVIAB010000046.1, read on the forward strand.
AGAGGGAGGGAGTGGCATCTATATAACATCCTCAAGTGGAAAAAGTAAAATATACTCTCTCTTCCAGACTGAAAAAAAGATGCAAACACTTTCAAGCAGAGGCAATGACCCTATAAATAGCTTTACAAACGATCAACACACAACAGGTCCTAAATCCCAAAATTGTCATTCTCAGTGATACTAGTTCAGCCATTTAAGCCATGTCCAGTTAGAAACAAGACATGCTGATTTAAGGAGTAAAGAACAATATGTGTTTGCTGTTAGACAAGAAAGATCCAGTTCTGCAGTGAATTGAAACACAGCTTGGGATCCCTGGAAACGGCAAAACAGATGAACTCGCACAAGCAGTTGGAAGTTTGAAACAGTCTAACCAGCCCCAAAGCCTCACAGATATAAAGACAACAAGCTTATGAAAGTAAAATAAAACAGAGAAAGAGAAAGAAAAAGAGAGTTGTATGAAATTATGAGTCAGAATAAAACAGCTTAACCAAGCTCAACAGACATAAGCAGACCAAGATATTTATATTCAGAAAATGTCACTGTGGTCTCAGATCACAGTTACACATGATAGGACTCAGCAACATGTGACTGTAAAACATATCATCATCATCATCATCAAGTACCGGGCCTAGTGGCGTAGGTGATCATGTCTCTCCACAACATTCGATCTCGGCAGCTATTTGTCATTTCTGTTGTTGACCTTCTGCCAAGCCATTCTCTTAAGCTGTCTGTTATTTTTTCTCTTTGCTTCCCTCTATCTCTTCGTCCCTCAATTTTTCCAGTTGTTACAATATATTCAAGTTGTTCTCTTCTCATTACATGGCCAAAAAATGATGATTGTCTCTTCCTAACATTGGAAATTAGCTCTCGTTTTGCTAAAACATACAGACAAACTACAAAACATAACCTACATAACAACAGAAGTCTCAGCAGCCTAGGAACACAACTATGACCCAAAGATACAGCCCTGCACGACACATTACAGGATACAGATGAAGACCTCAAACTCAGAATCTTGTTCGTGACACAAGTTGGTCTAAACTCATAAAAATTGCTGACTGCTGAACAGGAATCAGAAGAAGAAATCCCACATAAATGGTGGCTGTAGACTTCTACCTCTTACTTTTAATCCACAATACGTTAATAAAATATGTGTTGTTGTGGCTCTTATACAATATAGTTATCAGCTTTAACAGCCTCACTCCTTGTCTCACACACAAAGTTAATGACCAACTCTCTCCATATGTATCAAGCCTGCTACCTGGAACCATGGTTAATTCAGTAGAGAAAAGAGACAACGAATAATGTTGTTTTACAATACTATTGTGTTTTTTTTCTTCTAATTAGTCGAATGTAGAAATTACCGTTATTTATTTTGCATGTTTCTTTGTTTAGTGGAGCGGTACAAACGGGGTAAGTTGTTATCAAGACTTCTTTAGAAACAGCTGTAAACTAATTATCAGTGAATGAGCGGCTATCTGAAAGTATGTAAAGAATATAACTCTACGCTTAACTAATGTATATTTTGTACAGAAGACGACACACTTATCAATGAAATTATGATCATTTATCTTATTTCTGCTCTAGTCTTGAATTCATCCCATGATGTGAGAAATATTTTCCCAAAACATATATTTTTTAATGCACCAAGTTTTCTCTGCTTCTTTTGTTTTTTTCCCCAGCTCTCATATACATAAGTAATGATGTATACTATATTTCGTTTGAAAATTCAGAGCTTCATATTTGAGCTTATAATTTTGATTTACATTTTTTCCAAGTCTTCTGAAAATTATTGTTGCCTTTTCTTTTCTGATTCGAATTTCTTTCTTTAATCTATGCAACTATCCAGAAATACAAAGTTATCTACTCCTTCCACTGTTTTTCCTTACACATGTATTGTTTCCAATCAGCACAAGTATACCTAACTCTGATGGTCCCACCTGGAACATTGAATACCTTGTAGCGCAGCAAGTAGAGGAAACAAAGTAGATCTGAATACTTGTTTTAAATGATATCGTTGTTTTCTTTTCTCAGTTTTCAAATGTACAATTAATTAATAAATATTGCTCTACTTTCGCATTTAGATTTAAAGATGCAAGGTAAGTTGATAACTAGACTTGAAAGTTAACCTTGCTCCAGACTAATGCAAATTAACAGTAACAGATCTATCATGTCAGGAGTTCATCGCCGCCAGGGCAGATAATTACGACATAGAAGATGTTCACATTTTTGTTTCGTCGTTAAATATTTGCCAAGTTGAGCCTAGCTGCTGAGACCAGGGGTTTTTTGGTGCAGAGTGAAACCATAAATACAAATCCCAACTCAGGAAAAATGTGAACTCACAACCTCTTTGTCTCTTGATTGGCATTAGTTTACTACGTCATATGTATTAACATGCACTTTCATTAGCGGAGCGAGTCAAACAAACTATTAGCATTGCATGCTTCGGACAACCGGTGATCTGGTTTCAATTCTCGAGGATGAGAAGAGTCAGAGAGACAGAAACAAACAAAATTATAAAGTGTTACTGAGCAACTGCTACTGCGATGTGATTGTTATGTAATATTAAAATGGATTGATCCAAAACTTTTGCGATGTCACGTATATACGATAAGAAAAAAATGAGGAGAATCTCTTTTTGATTAGGACATAAAGCCTTTCGATTAGCTGGCAAGTAGCAGTAATGCAAGGTGAGAAGTAGCGATAAGAAAAGATCATATGTTGAAGTAAAAGAAAACTGAAGTAGTAGTAGGGAACTGATAGTTACGTCCGTGTGGCTACCCTTGACTACGGTGAGGGGAATCAAATATACTGCTGTCATCTGCTGCGCACCTCGTAGAGTCACTCGTATATACCCGAGCCTGCATATTAAGTGAATCGATGAGCATGATAAGAAAAGTAGAAATATGAACTCATCTGTAAGTGTGGAAATGGGTGCAGTCATTACAAAAGTCAGAAATATGTAGAGCCACCTTTTTATTAGGTCGCTGGACATATGGATATAAGAGGAAATGAAAAAGCGGACAGGTTGACTAGCTGTACTATCCTTGAAGACAGTAAAATAATGGATCGGCAGGACGTCATAAATGCCCCCCATCCCAAGATGTGGTAAGGTCAAAGGACTTCTACAACCTTGAGTCGGTGTCACTCCTTCGGATGAATGAGATGGGAGTTAAAATGGGCACATCCAGAAACGAGAAACTTAGTGGGCGTGTAGGAAGACATATCAACTATTACAGAACTGGGGTCGTCATTCGTTGGACGCTGCGGGACTTGCCGAGAAGAGGATCTGAGCTCCTATTCACATGCTCAGAGTGCAATGATGAAGACCTGCAAGTAACTGAATAATTCCATAACGTAATGTCGTAATAGGCAACTAACGAAATTTTGGAGACATAGTCTTCGCCGATGCTACGGAGTTCGTGCACCTGAACAGAGGTCATCTGCAATGTTTTCTAAAGGGTGTAGCTAGCACGCCTCATTCTGGGAACGTGTTGAAGATGAGATTAGCGCACTTTTGGAGATGTCCATTGTGCAATGAAGATAATTTATCGACTCAAATAAACTAAATTATAATAGGTAAAGGTACATTAGATGGCAATTACAGGAACAGCAAGAAGATAAATAGCTTTGAGACAAGATTCGGAGCAGCGGCAAGAGTCTACCCTTAAAATAAAACGACATTAATGTATTCTGAATCAAGAAAACATATCTTACAAGTGCAGACAGGTAGTGGGAGGCTTCAACAGCCGTTCTCCAAGTTGGGGGTGCCCAGACATTAATCTAAAAGGAGATAGTATAGGTTTTGTCACAGAAAACAGTCACATCATGCTCAACAAACCCAACTATGAACACTAACATTATTCCAGATCCTTACTAACCACTAGCAGCCGTGATCTTGACATTGCAAAAGAAAAAATAGACAACATTGCAAGTGGAAATTGCTGCACATCTTAGAGGAATAATCACTGACCCATACTTATTACTTTGAAAAGACTCAAGTTCGCACATGAAATCCCCCCCTTTCACTCTTCCCGCTGGAAGAGCTGGAACTATCAGATAGCAATTTGGAACCCATTTACTTCACAATTTGACTGATTTGAAGGAAACCATAATAGCAAAAATAGTTCAAATGATAAAATTAACATTTTCAATGAGATCATTGTTTATGCAGCAGAAGGATACATCCACAGAAACAAAAGGCAGGACTAGCAACCCTTATGGACTCCAAAACACGAAAAGCTTCACACTAAGCTCAACCACTACAGGGAAGAAATTTGAAAATAATCCATCAGACGAGAACGTCATTCGGCACAAGACAACGGCAGTCTGCTTCAGGAAGAAAAAGAAAAGAAAAGAACAAGAGAAAGTTGGCATGACAAGAAAACACCCAAACATACCTTCGAGAATGTCACACACCATTCATGTGTCCCAATAAAATGTCAAATTTGGGACAACAAAGCAAGAACAAATCTCAGACGCCAACTTTTGTACCGATAAGTTAACAGCGAACCTACCGGATGAAACCTACAGAACACAAGGTAGATTACATATTTCAAGGGGAAAAGAGCCAAATAAGTAAGAGCCAACTAAGTAAGAGCCCAGGCCAAATCGTACAAAAACAATAAGGAACCCGATTATCAGCGAAATGCTTGACAGCAAAGTTCAGTCTACGTATGTTAGATGAAGCAATATTAAATGTAAGGTGAAAATAAAGCATAAAAAACCTAACTGTATTAACGATGAATTCCTCAAACTCCATAGTTTCATCCATGAACAAGTTTCTCCTCCCAGGATTTTAACCAAAGTTGGTACTCAAGAAAGTTATCATCAAACAAGAGGACCCATACAAAGCCTATCTTAAAACCAGGAAAGATCGAAAGACATCACAAACATTACAGGCACATCAGCATCTCATTTGTGTGCACAAAATGAAAGAGAGGAAAATCAGCAGAAGACACATCTGGTACCTGAAAACAAGGGGTGAAGGCAAAGAAATCCCATAAATGCATCAACATGTGAGTCTGCAGTAATTCTAAATGTGAAGGAGAAATATTAAAACATAGAAAAAATGATATGGTTAAAGCTTTACGTATTATTTACGAAATTGGTACACGTTTAAAACTATTTTGTTTTGGATGCTTCATTGTATAGTTAGCTATGTATGTTTATAGTGTATTTACTTACATATATTTGTATGTGTGCGTCTTATTTTGTTTGTTTCTGCTGAGGGCCTATTGAGCCGAAACGTCGTTTAAATGTGCCGTTTATCAATTACGTAAAGCGTTAACCATACCATCCTTTTATATATATCTATCTATCTATTGACATTTCGAGCCGTAGCCGGCCCATAGGGCGCAGACCAAGATACCAAGATACTCCTCTTATCTTAATTTTTGTTGTAGCAGTTTTCAATTCTTTTAAATATATTTTATAAAATCTCGCCATTTGTCTCTGTTCTGTGCAAGCAGCACTATCTCATTCAGGGAGCTGATTCCTCCTGCTCTTGCCTCTCTAATCAATTATATATATATATATATATATATATATATATATATATATATAACATTTCTACTTGAATAGAAAATGATTTCTTAACCCCAACACAAATATGATACTGACAAAACAAAAGTTTAGCGAACCAACCGATATATCTCACACAAGACATACCTGGAAGCCTAATATTGGGAGAATATTAAGATTGATCCATCCGAAGACTGCACATTAAGAAGAAAAAAACGAAACCTAGTTGGTACATGCTGAGGTGCAAACCAAAAGAGCATGGAGGAAGTATACACTGGAGCAGTCAGATATAGAATGCAAAATACCTCAAGAATGTGGGCTACGGCAGACAAGACAAACCTTGGAAAATTAGACCAGACACTGCAAGCAATGACAAACATTCTCATCATAACGACGGAGAAAACAGAGGATTGTGAGAGCATTCCGTAGGAAGTACAAAACTCTCGTCCAGTTCCGGAAGTTCAAATGCGACCAGACTTCCCACTCTAACAAACAATTCTAGACAGAAAAAAAAACAAAAATAAAATAATACTATTTCCTAATGAAGAGCCAACTTATCTTTAAAGAGAAACATTCAGACAAGACCTTGTATTAGAAGCAAACAAAGATATGTGTGAAGCCCTCACACATGAGCGATGGTCCAACCCTGAAAATAGAATGAAAATAATCCTAGATGTTCCAGGAATGGTCTCAAATGGCGATCAAACTGGACAAGAATAATGAGCCACGTTACTCAACTTGCTCCGTGAAAAATACCTCAGAGATATATTGACATGGGTATTCACTGATGGATCCACAACTGAAGCGTTACAGAGGGAGGTAGTAGCATCTATATAACCTCCCCAAGTGTAAAAACTAAAATATACTCACTTCCAACTTGGGATATTGGGCACACACTTTAGAGCAGAGGCAATGACACTATAAACAGCTTTATAAACTATGAATGTACAACAGGTTCTAAATCCAAAAATTATCGTCCTCAGTGATACAAGGTCCGCCCTTTAATCGATGTCCAGTTAGAAATATGAACGATTCATTCACGGGGTAAAGAAGAAGATATATTTGTTGTTAGAAAAGAAAGATCCAGGTCTGCAGTGGATTCCAACACAGTGTGGCATCCCTGGAAACGGGAAAACAGATGAACTCGCAAAAGCAGTTGGACGTTTATAACAGTGCAACCAACCGCAGAGGCTCAAAGAAATAAAGCCTACCATGAAACACGCTAGGAAAGGGCAATTAAGCAGAGAGAGAGAGAGAGAGAGAGAGAGAGAGAGAGAGAGTTGCATAAAAATATAGGCCAGAACAAGACATCTTAACCAAGCTCAACATACAGCTACACAGACCAAGATATTTAGATTCAGAGAATGTCACTGTGTCCTTTGAGCCCATCCACACAATGATATGGCTCTGCGACATGTGACTACAAAGCATACAAGCTCCAAAACATAACCTACATAACAGCAGAAGTCTCAACAGCTTAGGAACACAACTATGACCTAAAGATACAGCCCTTCATGACAAGTTACGAGGAACCGGTGAAGATCTCAAACGCAGGATCTTGTTCGTGACAGAAGCTAGTCTGAACAGATAACAATTGCTGACTGCTGTAGAGGAATCATAAAGAAGTCCCACACAAATGCTTTCTGTAGACTTCTACCTTTTACTTTTAATCCACAATACGTTAATAAAATATGTGTTGTGGCTTTTACATAATACAGTTATCAGCTTTAACAGCCTCACTCCTTGTCTCACACACAAAGTTAATGACCAACTCTCATCGTAAGTGTCAAGCCTGCGACCTGGAACCATGGTTAATTCAGTAGACAACAGAGACAACAAATAATGTTGTTTTGCAATAATATTTTTTTGTTCTAATTAGTCGAATATAGAAATGACCGTTATTGATATTGCATGTTTCTTTGTTTAGTGGATTGGGAGAAGAGAGGTAAGTCGTTATCAAGTCTTCTTTAGTAACAGCTGTAAACAAATAATCAGTGAATGAGCGGCTATCTGAAAGTATGTACAGGATATCACAATACACTTAACTATTGTTCTTTTGGACAGAAGAGGAAAGAAGGATCATAAATGATAAACTCTCCATGTTCGGCGATCTGTGTCATTAAGTCTCAGACTTTGCACAGGGTCCGCATATTATCTTGCCACATCTCCTTGTTCTGGATGAAAATCTTAACTTCACGAAAGCTGATGCTCATTGTCATTACCTGTAGTCTCAATTTTCGTTTGAAAGTTTCTCTTGGGCGACTTCTTTTTTCTTTCCCAATCTGCTTCCTATTAGAGAAATGGTTGTGAGTTTGTTTCTATTGTCTCGTCTTCTCCAATGGCCGACACATGTGTACATTTTTCTCTTGATTATACATGATATAATTTAGTAGCATGATAATTTATCAAATTACTGCTTTATAATTCATTTCATCCCGGGGTGTGCGAAGTAATTTCCCATAACATATATTCAATTGCATCCAGTTTTTTGCTCCTTCTTTATTTTTTTTTTTCATCTCGCATATACATATGTAATGATGTATACTATATTTCATTTCAAAATTCAGAGCTTTATTTTTTAACGTATAATTTGGATTTACATATTTTTCCAAGGCTTCTGAAAATTATTGGTGCCTTTGCTATTCTGATTAAAAATGCTTTCTTTAATGTATGCAACTGTCAAGAAATACAAAGTGATCTACTCCTTCCATTGATTTTCCTTACACATATATTGTTTCCAATCAGCACAATTATAACTAACTCTGATGGTCCCACCTGGAACATTGAATTCCTTGTAGCGCAGAAAGTAGAGGAAACGAAGTAGATTTGAATACTTATTTAAATAATATTGCTTTTTTTTTCTTTCCTCAATTTCCAAATGTACAATTACAAGAATTAATTTTGCTCTAATTTTCGCTTTTAGTGTTGCAGATGCAGAGTAAGTTGATAATTAGAATAGAAAGTTAACCTTCCTCCAGATTAATGAAAATTAACAGTAACAGGTAGCGGTAAAGCAAGGTAAGAACGATAGTTCATTCACAAATTCGTGCCCACAGAGTTCAACAGTTATCTCGGAAACTGATGAATTTATGTAATTCTATTTAATGAAATATTACTATTTCACTGACATTCTGATTGTATAACATATAAGTTACAAAGGTATTTGAATTTTTCACAAATAGTTTTTTGTTATATAATTTTTAGAAAATATCAAACCGCATGCACTAAACATTAGATTTTACTGTAAATTATGATCATTTTCAAACAATGCAAGCCAAAGGCGTATCGGTATCACATTGAAGAGGGCAACATTTTTCATTTGATTTGATATCTTCCTCATAGAATTGGTTAACTTTGATAAAAGTATAAAACACGCACTTTCGCCAAATAGCAGGCGTGTCTTCAACAAAATATATGGAATAATCAGAACATCAAACACACGTAGTCAGCAAATAGTAAAAGTATCATCACCAAAATTGTGCACGTGTCATACCTACCTCGTTCCGAATCAGAAGTCTCTAAGAGGTTAACAATTATTATCGGTTGGACAACTGCCATCTCGCTGCCAGTATTGTTCCTCTGAGCACATGGTCGTCGCATTTCATGGTCGCGGATGGGACCGGATTTCTGAACGGACTATAGTTATAATAAAAGATTATATGTTGCGGTAAAAGAAAACTTACGTAGTAGTAGACTACTTAGAGTTATATCCGTGTGGCTCTCTGTGCCTTGACCGTAATGAGGGCAATCATATATACTACTATCATCTGCTGTGCATGCCGCAGTCATAAGTATATACCCGCGCCTGCATATTAAATGAATCGATGAGCATGATAAGAAGTGTGGAAGCGGAAATACGTACTCATCTGTACGCATGGAAATGGGTAGAGTCATTGCAGAAGTCAGAAATACGTAGTCACCTTTTTTTCACGTCCCTGGACATGCGGATGTAAGGGGGAATGAAAGAACGGAAAGGTTGTCTGGCTGCACTGTCGTTGAAGACGGTAAAATAGTTGATCTGCCGGACGTCATCAATGGTCTGCGAGATGTGGACAGGACTTGGACAATCATGAGCTCACATCACTTCTTCGGATAAATGAGATGGGAGTTAAGATGGACACATCCAGAAACGAGAAATTTAGTGGGCATATACGAAGACGTATCAATTAATACACAACTGGAGTCGTCAGTCTCTGGACTCTGCGGCACTTGCTGAGAAGAGGATCTGGGTACCTAAATACATGCTCGGAGTGCAATGATGGTGACCCGCCAATAACTCAATTATTCAATAACATAATGTTGTAAATGTCAACTAAGGAGATTGTGGAGACATACAATTTGCTGGTACTTTGGAGTTTGTGCATCTGAGCACAGATCATCTGCAATGTTTTTGAAAGTGTTTACTGTACCTGTTTTTTTCTGGGGACGTACTGAGGAGGAGATCAGCTCACTTTTGAGATGTCCGTTGTGCAATGAAAATGACAAGTAGCCTTGAGGCAAGATCCAAAACAGAAGCATGAAATTGTTAGCTACTCAAAAAGAAAACGACAATGTGCTGTTGTCGCTCTTATACACTAGCGATATCTGCTTCAATACCATGATATTCCATGTCTCACACACAATAATAATCTCAACTGTAGATAAAGAGCTATTTTCCATTATCTAAGTATGTCGAGTTTTATTCTTTATCACTTGAGTTTGTATTTATATTCGTATATATATATATATATATATATATATATATATATATATATATATATATATATTTATATATATTCATATCATCTACAGTGCGCATATCTTGATTGCTAATTTTCATAGCAAAAATATGTTGATAGTTTATCTCAGTGAGGCTATGGGAAATAATGACAGCCACGACATTTCATTATTCTATCCACCAGTTTGTAGATCTATGTAAACGTGTTTAAATTAAACATATTTTGTTCATTTTACATTGTTTTACTGGACACTCCTTATCTATTTCTGCTAAATCATTTTTTAATTTTTTATTTTTATGATCTTCAATATGAGCGTTGCCTAACATATTTTACTTACCTTTCTCTAGCGGTATCTTATAATTGTTTCTTGTTTAAGTCTGTTCAAAATCCTATTATTAGATTTTTTTATTTTTTTCTTTATGGACACGGCTAATGCAGTGTTTGCTTTCATACATCTGTACGTTGACGTCATACACAACACGCTATGAATTAATGATGCTCTCGGAATAAATAGAACACCAGACAACTTTTATGACAATCTCTATTTTTCTCACCTGAGGCACGGTGCACTTTGTGGCACATGCACTAGAACATTGAAATAAGAGGGAAGTCTGATTCGCAATGCTGCTCAAAATGGCAACCGAATCAAATACATTTCAGAAACGGTAACATTTTTGCTGATGTCAGTTTTCAAATGATTCTTTCTGGTCGATTTTAATTTGCTAACACAGTGGTAGTCATGTCCATTCACTTGACAAGGAGTCCACGCGATTTGGTCACCAGTGCACAGATATTCAAGCTGCAGGCGACAAACGTTGAATGTAGTGGAAAGGTACTGGTTGGAAATTTGGTTCGGGGATATGATATGTGATCTTTGTTAGATTATAAACTCGCCACCAGCTCGATGGCAGTCGATGGGTTCACTGAAGTGCAGGCTGACTTCAGTCCTTAGGACAACTTTACTTGAGGCAGGCCCACTAACCGCACACTGTACACGAATTCGGCGCCGAAATAATGTACAACGGGTGTGATCAATCATCATCAGCATTAAGTACCATGTCTGCTGGCTTAGGTGATCATGTGTCTCCAGAACTTTAGATCTCCAATATGTTTTATCATGTTTGTTGTTGATCTTATGCGAAGCCATTCTCTTAAGCTGTCTGGTATCTTCTTGCTTTGGTTTCCTCTATCTCTTCGTCACTCAATTTGTCCACATGTTACACACTATATTCCAGCTGTTCCCTTCTCATTATAATACTCAATAATATTGAACAATAATCTGAAGTTCTTTAAAGAGAATTTCTCTAAGCGGGACCGTAACAAACAACATGCATGTGACAAAATATACAATTGTTGAAAATTGTAATAAAGTAAGGTGGCTTTTATTTTCCTCCGTTCATTTCGTTTGTTGAAGGCTCATTGTGTTGTGTTTTGATCTTTCTACCTTGTCACGTGGCTAAACCATTTTATCTGTTGTTTCCTTACACATTCTATGGAGGGGACTATTCATAGCTTTTTTCTCAGCTCTTCATTTCTGATCTTATCTATAAGACTGTTTCCTGTCATTCGTCTTACACATTTCATCTCTGTAGAGGTTATTTTTCTGTTTGTTCTTACATATAGGGTCCAGGTCTATCCCTAGAAACTAGTAACTGAATTTCGCATGTTAATCAATTTTTTCCACTGGCAGATAATTCCGACTTAGAAAGTGTTGAATTTTTTTTCCCGTTAATGTGTATTTGATAGTTCAAATCGAGCCTCGCTGTTGATACCAGGAGTTTTTTTTTAGCCGCAGAGAGAAATCATAAATAAAAATCTCATCTCAGCGTGGATTTGAACTCACAACCTTTCTGTCTCAAGGTCGACATTAGTTTACTTCTGCGTTTGTGTAAAGATGCACTCACTTTCATTAGCGGGGCGGAATCAAAGAAACTATTATCATTGCACGCTTCGGACAACCAGTGATCTGGTTTCAATTATCGAGAATGAGAAGAGTCAAAGAGACAGAACCAAACAATAACATAAAGTGTTACTGAGCAGCAACTACCACTGCGAAGTGACTGTTACGTAATATTAAAATGGAATTATCTAAAACCTTTCACATCCCACGTATATACGGTAAGACAAAAAGACGAGTAGCTGTTAGGCAACGTGAGTACTTGTGATAGCAACAGACCATATGTTGCAGTAACAGAAACCTGAAGTAGTTGTAGACACTTCATAGTTGGGTCCGTATGGTCTCCGGTGCCTTAACTGCGGTGAGGGAAATCAAATATACTGTTGTCATCTGCTGCGCATGTCGTAGAGTCACAAGTATACACATACGCCTGCAAATTAAGTGATGCGAAGCGCATGATAAGACAAGTGGAAGTGAGCTCTGTTTCTCATGGACATGGGTAGAGTAATTTCAGAAGTAAAACAAATACATAGGGTCACCTTTGTCTACGTTCCTGGACATGCAAGAGCAAAGGGAAATAAATAAGCGGATAGGTTGGCTAGCTACACTGTCGTTGAAGACGATCAAATAATGGATCAGGCGGACGCCATGAATCTCCTCCGTCTTGTGGGAAGGGCACAGGACTTTGATTATCAATAGCCCACGTCACTCCTAAGAATGAACGAGATCGGAGTTACGATGGGCACAATCCGAAACGTGAAACTCAGTTGACGTTTATGAAGACACATCAACTAACACAGAAATGGAGTTGTGAGTCGCTGGACGCTGGGGGACTTGGTGAGGACGGGATCTGAACACCTATGTGCATGTACTGAGTCAAAGATGATGACCTGCAAATAACTGAATCATTTCAATAACGTAATTTCGTAATAGGCAAATAACGAGATGTTGTAGCCGGTGCTAGAAGGTTCATGCTTCTGTGAATAGACACTCTTCAAAGTTTTAGAAAGTGTGTAGTTAGCCTGCTTTATTCTGGGGAACGTGCTGAGGAGGAGATCAGCACATTTTGGAGATGTCCGTTGTGCAATGAAGATAATTTGTCTAAAACTAAATGATGACAGTTAAAACTAAAATTAGATGCTACCTTTCCGTCTTCAATCTGCCGGAACTAAAAGATAGCAATTTGGAACCCATTTACTTCACAATTTGACTGTCATGTGAGGAAAATCAAAACAGCGAAAAGATCTCTAAATTATACAATAAAATAACACTGTCAATTAGATTATACTCTATAGTGCAGAATGAAGCATTCTCAGAAGTGAAGTACAGTACTACCAACTTCTCTGGACTCCAAAATTCGAAGAGCTTCACACTCTATGTTCAGCCACTGCAGGGAACACATTGATACTAATCTCTCAGACGAAAGCATCATTCTGCACAAGAAAAGGGCAACCTTTATCAGGAATTAAAAAAGGAAAACCACAAGACAAAAAGAACACAACCAAATCCATCGTGGAGAAGGACAAACATAATGTACGGGTCATAACAAAATGCCACATTGGACAACAAAGCAAGAAAAAATCTCACACTCCAACTTTATTACCGACAATTCAGCAACGAACCTGCTGTTTGGAAACTATTGAACAGAATGTAGATTACACATTTCACCAGAAAGAGCCAAAGAAGTTCGAGCCCAGGTAAAATTCGTCTAGAAACAATCAAGAAAACGAAAGTAGTATAGAAGGACGATAATATGCATTGTTTTCCGAATTTTTCCCGATATCAAAAACACGATTACCAGTAGAGTCCTTGACAACAAAGTTCGGTCTACATGACCTAGACGAAAGAATACTGAACTTAGGAGAAAAAGTGCATACAAAGTTGACGGCATTAACCGATGAATTAAAAAATAACACAAGGGTTCCATTGATGAACACGTTTCTACTCTCATGATCTTTACCCATTTTTGGTACTCAAAACAGATTCCACCCATCAAGAAGAAGGCCCAAAAAAATAAGCCAGTATAGGACCAAAGGGATTCCAAAAATTACAGACACATCAACCTCTCATTTGTGTAATAGAACTAATAGACAAGATATTAAGCATGACGAGTTATTTGGTATTTGTGAACAAACTTACTTCTCACTCAACACAAACAGGATACAGACAAAGCAAAAGTTCACTAAACAAACCGATATAACTCATAAAGGACATAGAACGTGCTTTCCATGAGAAAAATTAATTAATTTATATTTCCTTTCACTTGTCTTTTAAAACTGTATGGACAAAAGGATTACAGCTAAAAATCATACAAGCTTTAGGAACACAAAATATGTATTCTTCTGTCAAAGACTATCTATTTTAAAGAAACACCAGAGTGAAAAAAAAAAACATTCATCTTAGCAAGTCATTCATAATACAAGTAGGTGGGCCCCAGTGTTATAGTTGGCATACAATTCCCATTTTACGTCAATGACATACTGAATTGCTGCCGCTAACATATTTCAAACAGTCAACACGCAGGTGACTTTTCTATCTGGACAGCAATAGAACACTACACTACAGTCATCTGCTAAATAAAAAAACTGAGAATATAGAAAACTGGACAAAGATACGGGCTATACAAATAACAAAACCACAGCTACAATTTTCACACTCTCTCCAAACAAAAGGCACATCAATAAAGCTGACAAACCTGACAATACTTCAAACAAATAGACTCACATTTCTGAGAGTCAGCCATGATTCTAGACTCACTTGGAAACCAAATACAGGGTTAAAGGTCACCGAAGACGGCTCGTTATGAAAAACAAAAAACAAAAAACAAAAAGAAAACTAGACGGTACATCCTGGGGTGCAAAAGCAAACTTCCTGAAACAAGTATACACTGGAGTAGTCAGACACAAACTATAAAATGCATCAAGCTCCTGGACTACGGCAGACCAGAAAAAAAACTTTGGAAAATTAAACATGACACTCAGAACATGGCACTCAGAACATGGCACTCAGAACATGGCACTCAGAACATGGCACTCAGAACATGGCACTCAGAAGACGGCACTCAGAACATGGCACTCAGAAGACGGCACTCAGAACATGGCACTCAGAACATGGCACTCAGAACATGGCACTCAGAACATGGCACTCAGAACATGGCACTCAGAACATGGCACTCAGAACATGGCACTCAGAACATGGCACTCAGAAGACGGCACTCAGAACATGGCACTCAGAAGACGGCACTCAGAACATGGCACTCAGAACATGGCACTCAGAACATGGCACTCAGAACATGGCACTCAGAACATGGCACTCAGAACATGGCACTCAGAACATGGCACTCAGAACATGGCACTCAGAAGACGGCACTCAGAACATGGCACTCAGAACATGGCACTCAGAAGACGGCACTCAGAACATGGCACTCAGAACATGGCACTCAGAACATGGCACTCAGAAGACGGCACTCAGAACATGGCACTCAGAACATGGCACTCAGAACAAGACACTCAGAACATGGCACTCAGAACATGACACTCAGAACATGGCACTCAGAACATGGCACTCAGAAGACGGCACTCAGAACATGGCACTCAGAACATGGCACTCAGAACATGACACTCAGAACATGGCACTCAGAACATGACACTCAGAAGACCACATGAAATAATGAAAACACTATCATCGTTAACTATAGAGAAAACAGAAGATCTTGAGCCTATAGCACTGCGTAGGAAGTACAGAACTCTCGTCTCATTCACAACGTTAAAATGTTACTAGACTACCCACTGTAGGAAAATATCCTAGCCAGAATAAAAACAAAAGATCTGATTCTAAGGAAGAGTTCACCGCATCTTTAAAGTGAAACCTTCAGACAAAATGAGCATGCATTAGACGCAAACAAAGATCTGTATGAAGCCCTCACACATGAGCCATGATCCAACCCAAAAAAAAATAATGAAAATAAACAGTTATGATCAAGGTACGGTTTAAAAGGACGAGCAACCCGAGATATAAATGGAACCCTGTTACTTAATAAGAATACCCCAGAGATATATGGTCATGGGTCCACATATATGACCATGAGTACACATATACGGCCATGGGTCCACATATATGGTCATGGGTCCACATATATGGCCATGGGTCCACATATATGGCCATCAACCTATGGATCCACAAATGAAATGTTAAAGAAGATAGGGAGTGCCATCTATATAACCTACACAATTGGAGAAACTTAAAAATACTCTCTGCCAGCTTGAGAAATGTGCACAAACTTTAGAGCAGAGACAATGACACTCCTGCCAGCCTTACAAACTATCAACACACAACAGGTCCTCATTCAAGAAATTGTCATCCTCACTGATACAAAGTCAACCATTTAAGTGATGTCCAGATAGAACAAAAAAAGACTCATTCAGGGAGTAATTACAGCATATTTTTGCTGTCAGAAAAGAAATATCCAGTCCTGCAGTGAATTCCAACACAGTGTGGCATCACTGGAAACGACAAACTCACAAAAGCAGGTGGAAGTTTACAACAGACAGAACAACACCAGAGCCTCCAAGAAATTACGATATCACTGAAAAAGACAAGAAAAAGAAAGGAGGATAGAGAGAGTTATATGGAAAATATTAACTCGAAAAAAAACAGCTTAAACAAATCCAACAGACATAATCAGACCAAGATATAAATACTCAAATCATGTCCCTATGGCTTCAGATAATACATACATAAGATAAGACTCAGCGACATATGGATGTAAAGAATACAAACTCCAAAACATGTCCTACATAACTGTAGAACTCTCAACAGCCTAGGAATACAACTATGGCCTCAAACCCTGCACGTTAAGTTATAGGGGACCGGTGTAGACCTCAAACACATAATCTTGTTTGTGACACAAGTTGGTCTAAACGTATAACAATTGCTGAAGATGAATCATAAAGAAGTCCCACACAAATGCTTGCTGTAGACTTCTACCTCTTACTTTTAATCCACAATAAGTCAATAAAATATGTGTTGTTGTGGCTCTTATACAATTCAGTTATCAGCTTTAAAGCCATGATACTCCATGTCTCACACAAACTATTTATCTCAGCTGTAAATAATGAGCTATCATCCATTTACCTATGTCTATCGGGATTTTGCTGTACCTTTGTAGTATATATATATTCATATCATCTTCAGTGCATCTCTTAACTGCTAATTTTCATTGTGAGAATAGTTTGACAAGTTGTCTCAGGGAAGCTACGTGATATTATGACATTCACGCCATGTCATTGTTTCTGTTCACCATTTGTTAGATCTATTTAATGTGTTGATCTTACAGACATTTCTTTTGTTATACCTTGATTGTTGCACATAACACTTCGTATCTAATTCTGACAAATCATTTTCTTATTTTTAATTTGCATATTATCTTCAATATCTATCTATCTATTGACCTTTCGAGCAGTAGCCGGCCCAGTAGACCAAGATACTCCTTCTCTTATCTGAATTTCTGTTATAGCAGTTTTCAATTCTTTTAAAGATATTTTATCAAATTTCGCCATTTATCTCTGTTCTGTGCAAGCAGCTCTATCCCATTGAGGGAGCCGAATCCTGCTGCTCTTGCCTCTCTCATCAATGTTATTCTCAGTGTCTCTCTGTGTCTTCCTCTTTTTCTTCTAATCTTCAGTATGCGTCTTGTATAAAATATTTTACTTCCCTTTCTATAGCAATATCTTTTAAGTGTTTCTAAAGTAAGTCTGTTTAAAAACTTTTTTTTTAGTTTTTCTATCGGCACAGCTACGTAGGGAGGTCAAAAAGTAATGCACACCAATTTTTTTCTCGGCTAATAATAAAGATAGGAATATGAAATTTTGCACACTTGGAATATGACATGTTCCAATTATGTGCACCAAATTGCACAGCATTCTGAAAAATATTATGCAATCTATGAACCGTTAAATTGGAGCTTGTCAACAATGTCCGTTACAAACAGCGAATTGTCATATAATTTCTGGTTGCGGAAAAAGAAGCTGTGGCAAACATTCATAAACGACTGTGTGCAGTGTAAAAATGTTCTGCAGTCGATAGGAGCACAGTTAGTCGCTGGGTTCAGAGAATTAAAGCTGCAGAAAGTGTACGAGTGGAGCTGCATGATTTACCGCGTTCTGGACGTGTTGCTTCGGCTACCAGCACAGACATGTTAAACCGGGCTGATGCCATTATTCGTAAGGATAGGCGTATCACTAGTCAGCAATTGGCATTGCAGCTTACAGTCAGCAAGGGAAGTGCAATCGCAATTTTTAAACTCTCGGATATTCAAAGATTTGCGCTCGATGGGTTCCTCGGTGCCTAACAAATGATCACAGAGTTCAAAGGAAAACATTCTGTTCTGAATTGTTGGAGCGTTTCGGTGTTGAAGGAGAAATGTTTTTGTCCAAAAATTGTTACCGATGACGAAACGTGGGCACATTATTATGAGCCTGAAACAAATTTGCAGTCAATGGAATCCGCAGTCACCAAAAAAAAAAAAAAATTCAAAACATCTCCATCAGCCGGAAAGGTGATGATCACTGTCTTCTGGGACATTGATGGTGTGATTCTTGTTGATGTAATGACAAGAGGTGAGACAATCAACTCGACAGCTTACATCAATACACTGACAAAACTCAAAAATCGGTTCCACAGAGTTCGGCCTAATAAGCCATCTGCAGATTTGTTGCATCAACATGACAATGCACGCCCTCATACAAGTCTGGTAACACGGGAAGCAATCAACAAATTTGGTTGGACTGTACTGCCCCATCCTCCTTACAGCCCTGATCTGGCTCCCTCAGATTTCCATCTGTTTGGACCACTCAAAAAATTCCTGCGTGGGAAACACTTTGACAATGGTGAGGATGTGATCCGTGCAGTTAAAAAATGGCTACGCGAGCAGGACAAAACTTGGTACAAACGAGGCATTCATGACCTAGTTTCGCGTTGGCGTAAGACAAAACGCTTGGATGGAGATTATGTTGAAAAATAGGTAGTGTCAAGGGGATGTTCAGCTACAATCTGTGAAAATTTCACACATTTTTCCCGAATAGTTTCCGAGAAAAAAATTGGTGTGCATTACTTTTTGACCTCCCTTCAGTAATTCATTGGTTCCTTTCATACATCTGCATATGTACGCTGTAGACAACAAGCTATGAATTAATGCTGCTCCCAGAATAGATAGAACAGGTGATATATTTTGAGACAAACTCTGTTTTTCTCACCTGAGGCAAGTACATTTTGTGGCACAAACAGGAGTGCCTTGAAAGAAGAGGGAAATTCCTATTCGCACGGCTGGCCACAACAGCAACCAAGTCAAATCAATTTCAGAACTTATTAAATGTTTACTAGTAAAGAAGTAAAGGTATCAAGATGCACCAAGATGCGTAGAGATGCGAAGCTGCTGTAAAGCTAATGATAATAACAATTCTAAAAAAAATGAAGAAAAAAGTGGTATGGTGACAGTTTTATGTGGTAAAGAATAGTGGTAAAGTCGACGTTTCGGCCAAGTAGGCCTTCAACGCGTTTGTTGTTTCAGCTGAAGGCCTACTTGGCCGAAACGTCGACTTTTTGGTTTGTCCATTACCACGTAAAGTTGGCACCATACCACTATTTTCTTCATTTTTTTTTTTAAGAATTGCTTAAATGTTTGCCACTTTGTGTGAACTTCGAGTAAAACCTATGTCTAATTTTGATGAGCAATTTCAAAATTAATGTCCATTGACAAATCCTTATTCTGACGGATGTTTTGGGCTTTCATTGGTGAACAGAAATCAGCATAACTATAGTATATGTATGCTACCAAGGGCGATAGAACAATCAATAGAACAATAACCAACACTAATCATGAAGGAAACCTGTGACTTTAAACGACCATGGTTAAATCAGTAAAGGGACAAGAATAGAATGTTTTTTTACAATAATATATATATATATTCTTATTACTCAAAGGTAGAAATTACCGTTACTGATATCGCATGTTTCTTTGTTTAGTGGAGCGGCAAAACAGGGGTAAGTTGTTATCATGACTTCTATAGTAAGATCTGCAAACAATTAATCAGTGAATGAGCGCCTATCTGAAAGTATGTAAAGTAAATCTATCAAAGCTAAAGTATTATTCTTGTGGACATGGACGACACCTCCATGTTCGACGAGCTTTGTCATTAAGTCTCAGATTTTGCACAAGATCTGCAATTTATCTCGCCATTTTTCTTTGTTTTGGGTGAAAATCTTAACTTGGTAAGAAAGCTGAAATTCGCTGTCATTGCCTCTCGTCTCAATATTCGTTTTAACGTTTCTCTAGGGCGGCCTCTTTTACTTTCTCCATTTGAATCCGATTAGAGAGCTTTTTTGAGATTCTTCTATTGTCCCGTCTCCTCCAATGACCGACATATGTCTACCTTTTCTCTTGATTATAATTGCTATTATTGTAATCATGATAATTTCTTTTTATTTCTGCTCTAGTTTTGAATTCATCACATGTTGTACGAAGTATTTTCCGAAAAAAAAGTATTTTTAAATGGATTCATTATTTTTTTTTTCTGTTTCTGTACTTGTTTTTTCACATGCATAAGTAATGACTATATTTCATTTGAAAATTCACAACTTTATTTTTGAGCTCATAATTTTGAAATACATATTTTTCCAACACTTCTGAAAATTATTGTTGCTTTCTCTATTATGATTCGAATTTGTTTTCTTTACTCTATGCAACTGACAAGAAATACGACGTGATGTGTTTGTCTTTATGGGATAGCTAACTAATTCATGCCGCTGCTTCAGATCGTGTCTCAATGCTACTTGTCATCTTGTTTTTCTTTTAACTGTCATATTGTCATCTAATTTTACTTTAACTATTATACTTTAGTTTAGTTTAGTCCACAAAAATTATCTTCATTACACAACGAACATCTCTAAAGTGCGCTTATCTCCTCCTCAGCACTGATCTACTCCTTCCACTGTTTTTACGTACATATATCATAAATATATATATATATATATTTGCTTTTCAATGATCACAATCATAACTAGCTCTGATCATTACGGTCCCACCTGGAACACTGAATGCCTTGTAGTACAACACGTAGAGGAAACGAACTAGATTTGAATACATATATTTAAAAAAATATCCTTGTTTTTGTTTTCTCTGTTTTGAAATGTACAATTACAATGTACAACAATTAATATTGATCTACTTGTCTTCGCTTCTAGAGTTGATGCTGTAGGGTAAGTTGATAACTAGAATAGCTCTACTTGTCTTCGCTTCTAGAGCTGATGCTGCAGAGTAAGTTGATAACTAGAATAGCTCTACTTGTCTTCGCTTCTAGAGTTGATGCTGCAGGGTAAGTTGATAACTAGAATAGCTCTACTTGTCTTCGCTTCTAGAGTTGATGCTGTAGGGTAAGTTGATAACTAGAATAGCTCTACTTGTCTTCGCTTCTAGAGCTGATGCTGCAGAGTAAGTTGATAACTAGAATAGCTCTACTTGTCTTCGCTTCTAGAGCTGATGCTGCAGAGTAAGTTGATAACTAGAATAGCTCTACTTGTCTTCGCTTCTAGAGTTGATGCTGCAGGGTAAGTTGATAACTAGAATAGCTCTACTTGTCTTCGCTTCTAGAGTTGATGCTGTAGGGTAAGTTGATAACTAGAATAGCTCTACTTGTCTTCGCTTCTAGAGCTGATGCTGCAGGGTAAGTTGATAACTTGAATTGAAAGTTAACGTTGCTCAAGACGAATGAAAATAACAGTAAAAGATCCTTCTAGTAATTGTTTCTTAAATTCACTTTTTTGATTTTAGGGACTTCTGGCGAATTTTCTGAATGTTGCGTGTTAATCAGTTTTTTATCCCCCCTTTCGCAGCCGTGTACAATGGAGTCCATTACCGGACAGGCAAATAATTCCGACTTCTAAGGAGCTCATATTTTTTTTTTCGCTAATGATTATTTGCCATTTCAAGTCGGGCCTGGCTGCTGAGACCAAGGGTGTTTGCCACAGATATAAGTTATAAATAGAAACACCAACTTGGCCAGGATTTTAATTCACAACCACTCTGACCCAAGGTCGGCGTTAGTTTACCATGACCTATATATTAAGATGCGCTCACTTTCTTAAAGCGGAGCGGAGTCAAACAAATTATTGGCATTGCACGCTTCGGACATACGGTGATCTGGTTTAAATTCTTGAGAATAAGAAGAGTCAAAGAGACAGTAACAAACACAATTTTAAAGTATTACTGAGCAGTAACTGCCACTGTCAGGTGAATTTAACGAAATAGAACAAGACATATAACCCTTCATATTCACAAGACCTACAATTAAATATCAAAGTTGACGGAATACATCTGGTGACAGTTCAGAGCTACAACTACCTGGGACATACTATAACCAATGATGGAAAATGTATATATGATATAAACAAAAGAATAGGTATGGCAAACAGTAATTTTAATGCCATGAAAAATATAATAACATCAAAACAAATAACACCACGGCTAAAATTAAGAATAGCAAAATGTTATATCTTCTCAATATTCATGTATGGTGCAGAAACATGGAGATTAGACAAGAAAACAGAACAGAGAATTGAAGCCTTTGAAATGTTATTTTTATAGAAGAATATGTAGAATTGGATGGAAAGAAAAGACAACAAACGAATAAGTATTTAAAACAACTAAAATGAAAAGAGAAATACTAAACACACTTAGATCAAGACAAATGAAATTTATGGGGCATGTTAAAAGACAACCTGCACCATCAAAGCAAGAGACAGAGTGGAATGGTGCTCCATAGTAGCCAACCTTCGATGTGGAAATGGCACTCGATGATGATGATGATGATATTGCCCTTCAATTAGCTGGCACGTAGCGGCAAGGCAATGTGAGAACAAGAAATTAAAAAAGATCATATGTTGCATTTAAAGAAAATGAAGTAGTATTAGACAACTGGCAGTTATGTCCGTGTAGTTACTAGAGCCTTGACCATGGTGAGGGCAATCAAATATACTGCTATCATCTACTGCGTAGGTTGCAGAGTCATAACCATACACCCACACCTGCATATTGAGTGACTCGATGAGCATAATAAAAAAGTGGAATGCCGCTCTGTGTGGATGGAGATGGGTAGAGTCATTGCAGAAATAAAAAAAAAAGAAAAAAAAACGCAGTGTCACGTTTGTCTACTTTCCTGGACATGTAAGAGTAAGGGAAAATAAAAAAAAGCGGACAGGGTGGCTAGCTATACTGTCGTTGAAGACTATCAAATAATGGATTAAGCGGACGTCGCGTCAATCTCCTTTAAGATTTAGGAACGGTACAGAAATTCGACTATTAATAGCCCGCATCACTGCTTCGAATGAACAAGATGGTAGTTAAGATAGGCACAATCCGAAAAGTGAAACTTAGTGAGCGTGTAAGCAGAACTGGAGTTATCAGTCGCTGGACACGGGGAATGGGGGGGGGGGGACTTGCTGAGGAGGGGATCTGAGCCGATATGGACATGTTCGGAGTGCAATGATGATGACCCGCAAATAACTCAATAATTCAGTAACTCAATAATTCAATAACGTATTGTCAAAAGAGGCAACTAAAGATATTTTGGATACATAGTCTACGGAGGGCGTGCCTCTGTGCAGAGATCTTTTTATTGTTTTCAAAAGTGTGTAGCTAGCTTGCCACATTCTGGTGAACGTGATGAGGATGAGGTCAGCGCACTTTGGAGATGTCCGTTGTGCAATGAAGATCATTTTTGTCGATTAAACTAAATTAAAGTATGATAGTTAAAGTAAAATTAGATGACAATATTGCAAGTAAAGGAAAAACAAGATGACAAGTAGCATTGAGACATGATCCGAAGCAGCGGCATGAATTAGTTAGCTATCCCGTAAAGACAAACACATTAATGCATTTTGAACAAGATATCCTGTCTCACAGGTGCAGACAAATCATTGATGGCTTCATCAGCTGCTCCCCAAGTTGAAAGTCGACAGACCTTAATCCAAAGGTCATTGACGTTGACGATTTTATCACAGAGAGAATATTATAATACTCAACATACCTAAAGATCAGCAGCAATATTATTAAAGATCTTAACGAACCACAAGAAGCCGAGATCTTGACATTGCAACATAAATTATAGATAGCATTACTAATCGAAATGTTCTCCAACAAATAAGAGGCAACCATCACAGACCCATACTCATTACTTATGAAAAGACCCATGCTCCTTCATGAAATTCTCCCTTTCCCTCTTCCCACAGCTGGAACTATAAGATAGCAATTTCAAACCCATTTACTTCACAATTTGACTGATTTGAAGGACATAAAGATAACGAAAACATTTCTAAATTATAAAATGAACACTTTCAATGAGATTATTCTCTATAGAGCAGAATGAGCCATTCTCAGAATCAAAAGTCATGACCACCAACCCTTCTGGGCTCCAAAACTCGAATAGCTTTACACTATGTTCAGCCACTGCAGAGAACAAATTAAAAACAAAAATCCTGCAGACGAAAACGTCGTTCTGCAAAACAGGACAAAGGCAGCCTTCATCGGGAAGAGAAAAAAACAGTATATGGGAACGTTGTGATGCAAAGAAAATAGTCAAGCTCAAGCTCGAGAAGGACACACAAACATTGTGGGTCCTAACGAAATGTCAAATTGGGGACAAACAAAGAAAGAACAATTCACGGAGACCAACATTTTTAACGACAAGGCAACAGCGGACTTAATGTTGAATGAAATGAAATATATCGAACAGAAAGTAGATTATATATTTCACCAGAATGAGCCAAAGAAGAGAAATGGCGAAATTCGTCCAGAAACACGATTACCAGCAGAATGATTGACAACAAAGTTCAGTCTACAGTAGCTGAGCCGTATTGAACATTATGAGAACAAAGACATGAAAGGCTGGTGGTATTACCAATGAGTTTTTCCCAACACCAGAGTTCCATCCATGGACAAGTTTCTACTCTCAGAATAGATAACCAAAATTTGGTACTCAAGACAGATTCCACCCACCAAGAAGAAGGCACGAAAAACCAAGAGAGAACAAAAGGGATCCCACAAATTACATGTACACCAGCCTCTCGTTTGTGTGCGAAAACTGATAGAGAAAATAATCAACAGAAAACGTATGTGGTACTTGGGAACAAACTCACTTCTCACCCAAACACAAACAGGATACAGACAAAACAAAAATTCAGAGGACCAACTGATATGTCTCACACAAGACAGAACATGCATTCAATGAGAAACAGAGAGTCATGTGTATTTCCTTTCACTTCTCCTTTAGCACTGTAAGGATGGAATGATTACTGCTGAAAATCCTACTAGGTGAAGTAACACTAAATATGTCATCATCTATCAAAGAATATTTTAGAGAACCAACAGAGTGAAAGAAAAAACAATCATCTTAGCAAGTCAGTCTTACTACAAGAAGGTGTCCATCAGGGAAGTGTTATAGCACGCACATATACGTAAATGACATAAATTACTGCCGCTAATATGTTTCAAATAGCCTACACGTAGATGACTTTCCTATCTGGACAGACATAGAACTCTTCACAACAGCTATCTGTTCAAAAACAAAAGTTGAGAACGCAAAAAACTTGATAAGATACGGGCCATTAAAAAAAATAAACAAAACCACAGCTACAATTTTCTCTCTCCAAACAGAATGACACTTCAAATAAAGCTGATAACCCTGGCAATAGCCCAACCATATAAACTCACATTTCTGGGAGTCAGCCTTGACTCACTTGGAAGTCTGATATTGGGAGAATCCAAGAACGATCCACCCAAAGACTGTTCATTATGAAGAAGAAAAGAAAGGAAAACTAGTTGGTACATTCTGAGGTGCAAACGAAAAGATCATGGAGCAAGTCAATACTGGAGCTGTCATTTTTACTCAGTGAGGCTACGTGAAATTATTACAGTCACGACATTTTATTTTTCTGTTCATCAGTTATTAGAATTATTTAAAAAATGTTGATACTACACATATTCCATTCATTCGTCATACCATTTTTGTTTTACTGGACACCCTGTATCTACTTCTGCGAAATCGTTCCTTTTTTTTTATTTTCTTATGATCTTCCATGTGTGCGTATTCCAAAATAGTTTACTTACCTTTAACTACATACATCTGTACGTTTATGTCGTACACAACAAGCTCTGAATTAATAGTGCTCCCAGAATAGATAGAACAGCCGATATATTTTATGACAATCTCTATTGTTCTCACCTAAGGCATGGTACACTTGGTGACACAGTCGGTAGAGCATCGGAAGAAGAGGGAAGTTCAATTTCCATCTGCTGGCCGAAACGGCAACCTAGTCAAATCAATCGCAGAAATTCTTTAATGTTTGCTGTTGTGTGCTTTCAAATGATTCCTTCTGGTCTGAATTATTTGCCAATGAAGTGGTAGTTCTGTCGCGGTCTAGTGACAAGGATTCAACGATATTTTCACACAAGGGCACTGATATTCGTGCTGCAGGCGGCAACCGTTGATTGTAGTGAAACTGTACTACGTCGTAGTTTTATACTAGGATAGGATGTGTGATCTGTGTTAAACAGCACCCTCGCCACCAGCTCGACTACAGTCCATGGGTTCACTGAAGTGGAGGAAAGACTTCAGGACAACGTTTCATGAGGCCGCCCACTGACCGCTCACTATAATCTGATTCGGCGCCGAAATAATGTACAAAGGATATGATTATTCATCATCATCACCATCAAGTACCGTGCCTGATGTCGTAGATGATCATGTCTCTCCACAACTTTTCATCACAACAATTATTTATCATTTCTGCTGTTTATCTTCTGGCAAACCGTTCTCATAATCCGACTGGTATCTTTTCCCTTTGATTCACTCTATCTCTTCGTCCCTCAATTTTCCCAGTTGTTACAATAAATATACCCAAGCTTCTCCCTTCTCATTACAATTATCAATAATGTTGAACAATAATCTTAATTTCTTTAGAGAGAATGTGTCGATGAGGAATTGTAACAAACAACATGCATTTTGCAAATTATACAATGTGTGACAATTGTATTAAAGTAATGTGGCTTGTATTTTTCTCCCTTCGTGCATTTCTTCTAGAACAATTACAACGTTTATCTGATAGTGATAGTCTAATTTAATTGCAGTTAACATAAATTCCATAGATTCAACATAGTTTATTCACTAAAAGTCGTTTAGTGAACTTCAATTAAAACCTATATCTAATTTTGATGAGCAAACTAAAATTGATGTAAATTGACAAAACCTTATTTTGTCAGAAGATTCGGCTACTCATTGTTGAACAAAAAATTAGCATCATAACATTAGTATATGTCGTGCTACCAAGAAACAATAGAACAATCAACAGAACAATGACCATTCTCTCATCATATATGAAACCTGCGACCTGGAAGGATCATGGGTAAATCAGTTGAGAAAAGAGACAAAAATATATACATTTTTTTGCAATGATATTAATGTTTTCCTACATTGTCAAATATACAAATTACCGTTATTGATATTCCTTGTTTTTTTCTGTTTAGTCAAGTTGGAAAAGCGAGGTAAGTTGTTATCAAGACTTCTTTAGTAAAACGGTTACAGACAAATAATCAGTGAATTACAACGCATTAATGTGGTGTGCTCCGTCAAGTCAGTCAAGTCAGCGTCTTTGGGAAGTTTGTACAATGTTTCGTTCGTTGTAGACTGCATTCACTAGAGTAATCATGAATACATGGGCGCAGACATTTTGTGCGTGCTACGTCATCATATTGGATCATCGTGTGTCCCAAGACCGACCATGCGCTAATCTTGCGATCTTGCGTTTGGTGTGCATCGGGGATAATCTGACGACGAACTGTGTTTTGTATGTTCGGAGTTGGAGTTAAACACGATGTCATAACATCATCAAGCGCCATACATTTACTATGACGATCATCATTTTCAGGAGGACGTGATCTTCCGGGCAATGTGATGGATAGGCGGCAGGAACCATTGAAGGCTATGTCTGCAAAGTGTTCCTTGTTGCAGTTTCCTCATGTTCCAAGTCCGGCTTGTTGCAGGAGCTACTGAGTTAAGTGCTCTGTGCACACCGTGAGCTGTGTGTCTCATCCATTTTGATCATGTTTCGATACTCCAATTGTGTACGATGAATGATGATATCGTATGACAGGGAACAGTTGGCTGTGTTCACTTTCTGTGCGGTTTCGCCTTATGTCTTTTGGCGTGTGCTGAGACTGCTATGATGGGGACTACAGTTACATTTCTTTGTTTGGAAGATGAGTTATAATTCGGATGATTCCACTGGCACGGGCGGTTGAGCAATTATGGATTTTAATTCGCTTGCAGTGATACCGAGGCCTTCCATAACCAATAACCAATAACCAATAATCAGTGAATGATCGCCTATCTGAAAGTATGTAAAGGATATCACTCTACTCTTGTACTCTACTATTGTATCTTTTGGGCTAAAGAGGACACATGAAGAAGAAATTATAATATCTCAATGTACGACGATCTTTGTCATTAAGTGCCAAACTTTGCAAAGGATACGCATTGTATTTCGCCTCTTCTCCCTGTTGTGGGTAAAAATCTTAACCTTTGTAAGAGAGCTGATGCTCGATGTCATTGCCTCTCCTCTCAATTTGTGTTGTAATGTTTC
This sequence comes from Megaustenia siamemsis, assembly GCA_032433765.1. Classification (NCBI taxonomy): domain Eukaryota; kingdom Metazoa; phylum Mollusca; class Gastropoda; order Stylommatophora; family Ariophantidae; genus Megaustenia; species Megaustenia siamemsis. Next base: position 12,777,827 of record JAVIAB010000046.1, read on the forward strand.
TCTATGGCAGCCCCTTTTTCTCTCGCCAAATGTTTCCTATTTAAGGAGTTGTTTTGAGATTCACTTATTGGACCGTCTTCTCCAATGGCCGACATAGTCTACCTATTTCTCTAGATTATACATTATATTATTGGAAGCAAGATACTTTCTCTTATTTCTGCTCTAGTCTTGAATTCCTCACTTGGCGTAAGAATTAGTTTCAGAAAGAATTCTTTTTTTTAATGCATCCAGTTAGTTTATTTTGTTTGTTTCTTTAGTTGTTTTCCAGCTCTCACATGCATAAGTAATGACATATACTACATTTCATTTGAAAATTCAGAACTTTATTTTTGAGCTTATAATTTGGATATTCATATTTTTCCAAGGCTCCTGAAAATCATTGTTGCCTTTTGTCTTCTGATTCGAATTTCTTTTTAATCAATGCACTACTAACAAGAAAAACGAAGCTTTCAACTCCGTTATTGATTTTCTTTCTTTATATATATATATATATATATATATATATATATATATATATATATATATATATATCTGTATGTTTGTGATAACTTAGGAGAAGATATGTCTGCAATCAACAACTACTGACTTGGAATATCAGTCTGAACACGCAACAAGAAACACTAGGACGGACAGTGATGCGGATATGGGGATGTCTCGACTGCAATTAAACTGATTATATGGATATAATATAACAGAAATGTGACGTGTGGGGATGTGTGGGTGTGTGTGTGCAGGATGTGTTTGCATATATATATATATATATATATATATTTATATATATATATATATATATATATATATATAAATATACATACATATACATACATGCATGCATACTTACGAACATTTATATAAATATATATTTGCATATTTGTGCATTGTGTTTTGCGCCTTGTGGACTGCTTCCCAAAATCTAAATTATTATAATGGAGATCAACCCTATGTCCAGACCAAAGATTTATCGTTACATTCAAATGTGAGCGTATAGATATTGTTAATCTAAAATTTAAAATGTAGTATTAGCTGAGCTACTTTCAATTTAATTTGTTCAAAGTATTATTTTTTTTTAAAAATATGGAAGAGATTATTGTTTACCAGTTGAAGTATTAAACTATTTATTATATTGCACTTTGATACTATACTATACTATACTATACTATACTATACTATACTATACTATACTATACTATACTATACTATACTATACTATACTATACTATACTATACTATACTATACTATACTATACTATACTATACTATACTATACTATACTATACTATACTATACTATACTATACTATACTATACTATACTATACTATACTATACTATACTATACTATACTATACTATACTATACTATACTATACTATACTATACTATACTATACTATACTATACTATACTATACTATACTATACTATACTATACTATACTATATACTATACTATACTATACTATACTATACTATACTATACTATACTATACTATACTTATATTTGAAATATATTGTTAAGTGCTTCCTCAAAACGTGGTCACAGTTTATTTTTCTTTTATAATTACAGCGGAATATAGGGCGATTAAGTAAAAGACAGACACGCACACGAGCAACGACCGCTGATGTTTCTTCCTTTCCGCCATCCTGCAATTCAATGATGAATAAATAACAAAATAAGCATTTTCAACTATTTGTTGAGTGAGTTGTGTTAGTCGCGAATGATAGTAAACGTTCTGTTAGTCCCTATACTACATGTCTTTTCGAACATGTTTAGTTCCTTTTTTTTTGTTCTTTTGTCATGGAAAAATTGGATAGAAGGAAAAGAAAACAAACGATGAAGTCTTAAAACAACTAAAAATGAAATGATAACTACTAAGCACAAGTTAAACAAGACAAATGCGATTTTTGGGCCATGTTAAGACACAACAGCTTACTACGTAGGGAGGTCAAAAAGTAATGCACACCAATTTTTTTCTCGGCTAATAATAAAGATAGGAATATGAAATTTTGCACACTTGGAATATGACATGTTCCAATTATGTGCACCAAATTGCACAGCATTCTGCAAAATATTACGCAATCTATGAACCGTTAAAATGGAGCTTGTCAACAATGTCCGTTACAAACAGCGAATTATCATAGAATTTCTGGTTGCGGAAAAAGAAACTGTGGCAAACATTCATAAACGACTGTGTGCAGTGTACTAATGTTCTGCAGTCGATAGGAGCACAGTTAGTCGCTGGGTTCAGAGAATTAAAGCTGCAGAAAGTGTACGAGTGGAGCTGCATGATTTACCGCGTTCTGGACGTGTTGCCTCGGCTACCAGCACAGACATGTTAAACCGGGCTGATGCCATTATTCGTAAGGATAGGCGTATCACTAGTCAGCAATTGGCACTGCAGCTTACAGTCAGCAAGGGAAGTGCAATCGCAATTTTTAAAACTCTCGGATATTCAAAGATTTGCGCTCGACGGGTTCCTCGGTGCCTAACAAATGATCACAGAGTTCAAAGGAAAACATTCTGTTCTGAATTGTTGGAGCGTTTCGTTGTTGAAGGAGAAATGTTTTTGTCAAAAATTGTTACCGGTGACGAAACGTGGGCACATTATTATGAGCCTGAAACAAAAATGCAGTCAATGGAATGGCATCATCCGCAGTCACCAAAAAGAAAAAAATTCAAAACATCTCCATCAGCCGGAAAGATGATGATCACTGTCTTCTGTGACATTGATGGTGTGATTCTTGTTGATGTAATGACAAGAGGTGAGACAATCAACTCGACAGCTTACATCAATACACTGACAAAACTCAAAATCGGTTCCACAGAGTTCGGCCTAATAAGCCATCTGCAGATTTGTTGCTTCAACATGACAATGCACGCCCTCACACAAGTCTGGTAACACGGGAAGCAATCAACAAATTTGGTTGGACTGTACTGCCCCATCCTCCTTACAGCCCTGATCTGGCTCCCTCAGATTTCCATCTGTTTGGACCACTCAAAAAATTCCTGCGTGGGACACACTTTGACAATGATGAGGATGTGATCCGTGCAGTTAAAAAATGGCTACGCGAGCAGGACAAAACTTGGTACAAACGAGGCATTCATGACCTAGTTTCGCGTTGGCGTAAGGCAATACGCTTGGACGGAGATTATGTTGAAAAATAGGTAGTGTCAATGGGATGTTCAGCTACAATCTGTGAAAATTTCACACATTTTGCCCGAATAGTTTCCGAGAAAAAAAATTGGTGTGCATTACTTTTTGACCTCCCTTCAGTAATAATAATCTTGGAGTGGAAAATACAAGGTAAAAGAGGCAGAGGCAGACCAAGACTAGCATGGACGAGTAACATCAAAAGATGGACAAATCAGCTTATGACAACCTGCACCATCAAAGCAAGAGACTGAGCAGAATGGCGCTCCATGGTAGCCAACCTTCGTTGCGGAGACGGCGCTAGATAAGGATGATGTTATGGAAGTCCCCGATATCACTGTAAACGAATTAAAATCCATAATTGCTCAACCGCCCGTGCTAGTGGAATCATCCGAATTACTATCTCATCTCCCAAACAAAGAAAGGTAGCTGTAGTCTCCATCATAGCAGTCTCAGCACACGCCAAAAGACATAAGGCGAAACCGCACAGACAGTGAACACAGCCAACTATTCCCTGTCATACGATATCATCTTTCATCGTAAACAATTGGAATATCGAAACATAATGAAAACGGATGAAACGCACATCTTACGGTGTGCACAGAGCACCTAACTCAGTAGCTCAGCTATTGTTTTTCTGACACATTACGTCTCATGGCATCACTTTAACTTTTACTTCTGTATCCTATTCTTTTACTTCTGTTGTTTCTTCTTCTTTTCATAAAGCAATTCGGCTGGAATTCCGAACTCTCTAGATCTGAAGTCATTTTTAATGTCAGGCAAACAAATGCATTTTATCTTGGACGATAATAGACAGCCAAAGTAAAACTTAAGAAATAGCGTTCATGGAAATAAGATAAACTGTGGAGGTAGAAGTACATAAGAGACACCGAGATTCAACAATATGGTGAAAAATAAAAAAAAGAATAAAGAATGTTAAGTGATGTCCTAAGGTCAGGACTCTAGCAAATTTACTCCTTGCTGCTATTCACTCCCTAACGATCTTACTCTAAGCCAGAAGTCATTACTAACGGTCTTGTGTCCAACTCAGAAGATTAACTAATCGTCCCATACACCAGAGAATAAATTGTTTTGAAAAACAAAGACTCCAGTGGAGAAGCTCTGTTGAATCAACTCAGGTTTAAAACTATTAAATAAGAAAACTGTGTATTCCTCATAGATGCTTTCTATGTAGTTGCAGCAAGGCGAGGTTATGGAAACAAAGACCTAAATAGCCTAATAAACATATTCATCAAGATCTGCCAGAGATGCAGAACTGGGATACAGTGGATTCCATCTTACAGCAAATTTCTTGGAAACGATGAGGCCGACAGGTTGTCAGAAGAAGGTGACAAGTACACAAGCCATATACAAGTATAACTTTGGAAGAATGAAAGTAGTTTGTCAGCAACAAGTACATGAACAAAAAGGATACAAAACACCAGGGCTACAGACTAAAGAAACAGATTAATAGTATCTCTCTTTGTCTCATTCTTTAATTCTCTTTCAGATGTCGTGGGAGATACACGAGTGCTAGCTACAGCTCCACCTGCTGCGTTGTCATTCTTGTAAAAAGAGTATGCTAATGAAAGCATGGGGGCAGGTAACTTAGTCGTTACCCGCTTCTTTAATGGACAATAGCAGTAACATATGGTAGCGACCACCAGTAGTTAGGACATACGTTTAAGGTTATGAAGTTTTCCAGGCAGAATAACAAGTTGTAGAAATGGAGATAATGAAGAGCTAATAGTGGGTAGTGGACACACAGAAGTGGGGAGGAAGGAAAGGTCGAATTATAATGATGAGTTTGGAGAATGGAAATTTCCACTTTCCACGCGGATTTACACAACAGCAGGTTGAGGAAATGACATCTAGGGTGGCTGAGCCTTTCATATGTCCATTGGTGGGCGTGGAGGATCGAGATAACCGCTCTGTTTGATTGAGATACCCCAGCCGATGAGTGTGGTCCCTGAGGCTCTCTCCCTTGCTTGGTTATTACCGTTGTCGATATGTGAAATTGGGGGTTACAATCTACGATATAACTGGTTCGAACATCCCCTCGCCACCTTTCTAATATTTTATTTGCTGATCTTCCTCAGGTTTTATGATCCACACAAACAGCAGCCAATCCATCCAGTCATAAACACACAGATACATTCCTATTCGCAGACGACCAGCTATTCATTCATAGAATTAACACACAGAACCTGGACAAAAAGAAACATCTAAACAAACTGGATATATTCTGTCAAGTGTGAGGATAACATAAAATATAGTACTAAACATGGAGGCACGGATTCCCATTCACACCTACAATTAATATCAGACAATCCACACACCAATTTACCAGTATCCCCAGCCTAACCATAAATGATCTACCTGTCCCCAGTCTGTTCACTGCTGCTTCAGTCAACTTTTCATATAGCAATGTCCTCAACTAGACTCCATCTCTATGTACGGGAACACACTTCATACATTATATCATCCACAGTGGGAAAACCCAAGTAGGAATCGCACTGCCACACATGAGTTGTCTCTCGTGCATCCCATCATACTGGCAACATTGTGCACTCTCTCTCGAGTCCGTCAGTATGGGTCGTACTATCAGTAAGAATGTTATAGTCCGTTCAGATTCGTTTGCCGAGATGTTATGATTTATAATTCAAAAAGTTCTTGATGATTTCACATGATTTTTGGCATACGGTGTTAAAATGTCCATGTCACGAGAACATATGTGTTACTCGATGTCTAGCTATAACGGTTTTCTTAAAGCGGCGAATTCCTTTGATCTTTGCCCATGTAACTATTATTTTGACCCTAATCAAAATGTTTTACAGTAATCTAGTGCAACGATGACCCATAGGCGTGTCCATAAAATTTTACTTGGTGGCAAGTATACAAATTTTAAATTATATATAGAACTTTTGTTCGTAGAGTCAATTTGATATAGTTCCATGCTCTTGGTGTGAGTTTCCCAAATGTTGTCGCTGCCTTTCAAATACGTACATTTATTTCCTCATCTAAGGAAAGTGTGGCTGTAATAGTGGATCCAAGATAGCTGAACTTCTGTACTGACTCAAGCAGGCTTCCATTCAAAGTAATGGTTGTTGGTTTGCTTATAACATATTTTTGATTGCTTGGGTGGTCTTGAACAATAAACTGTTTAACAAATCAACTAGGAAATTTTGCAAATCAAACTATTTATCTGTAGACTTAATCAGAGTAATGATCATTCAGAATCAGACGAGTCAAATAGGTCGATTACTGCTTTCGGCTGAACAAACAACAAACCATCCTTTTTCCAATATTCCTCTTCTTGTCGTAACACATGATCCTCACATTTTACCCAGTAGTCTTTATTTATATTTGATAGAGCCTGATTTGTAAGTGTCTCAACATCGCATAATTTGAAAGTTTTATTTGTATTTGCTACGTGTCCTTTAACTTTTGCCCAAACTAGCTCTATAGGATTTAAGTGTGCATGATATGGAGGTAGTCTCAAACATCTATGGCCATGTTCTTGAATTAACTTGTCTATTTTAAATATCTTTGTACGTTGTGTCTGTTTTACAAGGCTAAGCAATTCGGGTTTCAAGTAGCTGTCGTAAACTTGTATGTGTTCTTTTATGAGCCACGTTTTGATTGCATCTTTTGTACTTGATGATGTTGGGATTCTATCTTCTACGTTAACTACGTTATGGTATGAAGCATTGTCCATTATCAGACAAGAAGGTCGATCTAATATTGGAAGGATACTTTTCTCGATCCAGTCTTTAAATATGTGCCCATTCATTTCGGAGTGGTAGTCTCTATTGTCTATGGATTTTGAAATCAAAACGAGATGAGCATTCTGCAACAACCCATTATGTCTGCTACCTGCATGTGCAACTATCAAACGTTGCCCTTTACTGCTTGGTACTGATCTTTTAATACTTCCATCTGCTAACTGCCATTCCTTTTCATTTGTATGATGAGCGTTGATCCAAGTTTCATCTAAATAAACAATATCATAATCATTTTCGCGCATTTCCTTCACTTCACGTAAATACTTGCTTCTAAGAGCTACTAGATGTGGCTTCTCACAAATAATGTTTTTTCCACCAGCATACTTTCTAAAGGTGAAGCCTGCACTTCTTAATATTTTCCATAATGAAGTTTTTGATATTTCAATGTCGTTGTTAGTTTTCAGCTAAAGCTTCAACTTTCTAAGTGTCACTTCTTCGTTTATATCAAACATTCGACAGATTTCTCTTTTTACTAGGTCCTTATCAAAACTGTCTAACGTTTCTTTCCTTCCTTGCTTTCTTGCATTTGTTGGCAATAAATATCCGCTTCCTTTAACTATTCGATCAAATGAACGTTTACACAAACCTAAAATATGCATTGTTCTCTTCTCAGGGTTTGATAAAGAACAATAAAGATGTCCCTTTTTACGCTCTCTGCAGAAGTATTGATAAATCTTTATAGCAATGTTATGCTCAGTAAAATATTTTGCCTTTATATTCATTCTCACATAGACTTGCAGAAGATATATGGATAGTGCCGCCTCCTTTCTGTAAATATTGAGATTTGCCTCTGAATTATGACTCGAACTCGAGTCTACGGCCGTGATTTTGACGTCCCATAATTTCCGGTTTCGGCTAAAATGTCATTTTGTGCTAAACGGGAAATTTCATATGTAACATTTCTTTATAAAAATTTATAGTGGAAACATAACTATTTTAGGACGGTGCGCATTCAGCCGTGAAAGTCATGCCTATATGTTAAAGAAGCAGCTGTGAGATGTAAGCATCTACATAATCCCGCCGGTGTTTATAATATCGATTAACTTTTTTTAAATATAGGTTAAATAAGGCATCTTTGAAACTGGATCACATTTCTTTGATAAAAAAATATTTTTATAGCGACATTAGTATTCTAAACCTAACTTGAAAAGATCAATATGCAAATGAACAATAAGTTTTTGAAAAAAATAAATTAATGTCTAGGCAAACGAATCTGAACGGACTATAACAGCGTACTCAATAGGTGAGAGAACCATTCTCCGATATACAACAACTAACAATCTTGTTTCTATGACGGCAGCTGTGATTATTCTCATCATTGACAATCCCCCACCAGCTCTTGAGATCACAGGCCAACTTGACCGCATAGAAAACACAAGTCACAATGGTTTCTCACTACGAAACGTCACATCCTGTTTGAACAACTTGTTTCAAAATGTACGGAGGTTACGCTAAGAGGACCTACATTTGTTTATGCGTTCTCCTAAAGTAAGTAAAATGTGAATGCCCTCTCCCCGCTGTATGGGATATATGGCGGTAATTCGACAATTACAAGTGGTCACAATGATTGATATTGACGGTACCATCCCATCTCACCATAAATTCCGAGAATGTCTCGATAGTTAGTTGAATTCCTTATCTTATTATTCCTTATATTATTGAATAAAGACCGTTCTTCTGTGTAGCACGCTCTCTATCCACTTGGTTTGGGAAACTCCGTTAAAGAGAACTTAATAAACATATAGATATAATAGCATCCATATTTCATAAACTAACATAATAGTAACAAGAGATTGACAATTACGACAACGGTTGTAAAATATATAACAAGCATTACAAGAACTGCGAGATGTTAACGAGATTTAATTGGCAGAGCATTAGGCTTCATAAAATATAATGTCTGACTTAAATGAATATTTATATTTATTTAGCGACGCACAAATATTCATATACAAATGGAAGTATTGCTACAAAAGAGACACATTAATATCAACATAAAAATAGATTGATTACAGTTAAATCAAGTTGAGAAACTCAAATATACAGAAAGTCTAGTGATGTACGGCAATTCACCAGCAGCATAAATGACCTTAGCATCCGATAAAGCGTGTGAAGAGATCAGATATTTGCCACTACGACTGTTCAACAAGATAATAACCCATGAAACAAAGCGAACATTCTACAACACAATCTCCATTCCAACGTTGAGCCTCCAATGCCACATCCTGACGTTAAGAACAAATATAAATGTATAAAAAGGAAAGTACCCCCGTCACGCCAAGTGGCGTATAGGGAATATGGTATTAGTGACCATACATTATACAGACCTTCGGCACATGATTTTTGGGGTAATGTGGTCGGTATTACGCCCGTGCCGCTTTACTTTCCCATTAAAAAATCAGGTATCTATTAAAGGCTGAGTAAGCACGGAAGCCGTCGTTTGGGATCGAACCCTGCCTCTTGTCCTTTGTAGTCAAGTTTATTAACCACTGAGCTATCGCGACTCCCAATGTAAATGTATGCACAACAAAAATGAGATGTCTGAAAGATAAAACTAGAAGTGTAGAACTAGGAAAAGTGATGCGAATATGTCCCACTGTAAATTCATAAAGAAGCAACAGACAAAACTATTAGGCTACGTTATAAGACCGATACAGAAAATGTGGCAATATGAGACAAACATCTCATGATTCATGGAACATCGTCTTTCTGATGTCAGATTTACTTTGACTTCGTTCGCCCATCAGATTTCTCCACTTGGTGCTGAAGGTAACATCATTATGTATGTGTATATATATATATGTTATTATTTGTTGTGTATATATACAAATAACGATTGCCATATGCTGAAAACAACTAGACTATGCAATGTTATGTTCTAGACGTGCTGACATAGAATAATTCATTGCGGCTGATTTGGTTAATGCAAGCTGGTGACAAGTGGGATACAGAGCGGGCTATAAAATCTTTATCAGTTCTTTAGAGGCGCGACATTGTGTGAAAGTAATCAAATGTTAATTTATGACATAATCCAACTTGTAAATATAAATTATGTTAATTATGTGGTGTGTGCAGTGTAGAAAATCAATAATCACAGGGGCTAAATAGCATGTTTTTATCCTTTCCACCACCACAAATAAACAATTTGGCCAAAGTCCAACGAACCACTTTATGCGAGTTAACAGTACAACTTTTTATACTTGCAACGTCTGTTGCCACGTTTCTCGAGATCTTCAAAATTGTAAGTATTAAGTCCCTGCAGTACCGGCAGGGCTTCCTGAGCTTTTCTTTTGGTCTCCGTCTAGATTCCACTAAACTTTCAATTCTTGTGAATGTTTCCATCGACAATACCAGGGAATAAGAAACTCCAAAATTCAAACAACTTAGGCATCGAGCAATACTTGCTTCAAAACGTCAAATAGTCAAACGATTTAGGCATCAAGCAATACTTGTTTCAGAAACTCCAATAATCAAACGACTTAGGCATCAAGCAATACTTGTTTCAGAAACTCACTATTCTGTTATTTATTTCATGGGCAATTAGTTTAATGAGATTACAATTTTCCGGACTGATAGTTTGGAGCCGGATGTTATATGTGTAGTTTAGTGTGACTTGAGGGTAGATTATGAGTTCATACACAGCCACATATAGTGAGTTTTATGCTCTAATACAGTACATAGGGAAGAGGCAAATGATTGCACTGCTGCGGTAAAGCTGGTAGCAGGAGAAAGTAGTGCGATGTAACGTACACTTCTACAAGTTATAGTGACAGCTTCAGAAAAAAGAGGACAGAACAAAATAAGGCGCACACATTTGGGGTTATCTTATGACAAGAATTGAACACTCCACGAGTCTACCATGAGTTCGGTGAGTCGATTCTGTTAATGAATCATCTTTTGATGTGAGACGTTTAGCTTCAGAATGAAGCTGTGACAACGATGTTCTAGTGTTTCTGCTTGGAAATGGGACTATCTAACCGGAAGAGATGAAATCAAATGTAAACAAAATATCGCGACCAATATCTGATTGGTTCTTAAAGGTCTGGAGATCAAAGTGCGTAAACGCACTGGCTAAGCGACGTCCAATTTTAAATATAAATAAATACAACTTTTTGACAAGATCGTGATTGGATCCGTGTCCATCTTGTTAGGGGACTGCAGGTTCCTATCTATGCGTTAACCCACGCTCCAATAATTCGGTCAAAGTTTGAAAAAAAAGAATGACAACCTGTGGACACAATAACAGCTTAGAACTCATATTTTATTTCAGTTGCCACGATGATTTATGTTAAAAATAAAAAGCAGAAATAGCGTATATAAGCAACATTTCATCAAACAGGTACATATACCCTCAAACCACGGACACCCTCCATTCATGTGTTTTAGTTTCAGAAATCTGAAAATCCTCAAAACCCCTCAGATAATAATTTTTTAATAATATATAACCTGCTGTGAGTATTATTTTATCATTGTTATCCTTCTATTGACGTCAGACACAAGCCCCGCATTTTGTCTCTCCACAGGCCCATGTTATGGGTGAGTCTCTTATTCTCAGCAAGATAGTCGATGCTTGCGCCGTGGCTCTCTTCAACGATGAATCCCAATTCACAAATCCCATGAACTCACAACTAGACAAAATAAAGCCACCAACACTCGGGACAGAGTCTATTTTCAGATCATGTTCTTGTTATTTGTCAACATTTGCTTCATTGTTTGATTGTGCTATAACTGTTCACGAGCAAGGAGTCTTCATCGGTAAACAGACGAACTAAGTGTCGAGCCAGCTCAAAATTATGAATGTGATGATTATTTACTGCTGTTAAAAATAAATTTTCTGTTATGTTTGCCTCTTCAAGACCCTCTCGTTCTTCTTCTTTTCTCTCTCACTGATACCTAAAAGGCGTCGTGGTTGATATCATTTGTCGTTCTTGTGCTGCTCGAATTGTCTGAATTAGTGATTTTCCTTTGTTGTTACATGTCTCTGTCACTGCATCTATCCATCTTCTTTTTTATTTTTTCTTTTCACTGATACCTAAAAGGTGTCGTGGTTGATATCATTTGTCGTTCTTGAGCTGCTCGAATTGTCTGAATTAGTGATTTTCCTTTGTTGTTATATGTCTCTGTCACTGCATCTATCCATCTTCTTCTGGGTCTTCATCTTGGTCTTTTTCCATGCATTCCCGAGAATAACGCCCTTGATGGTGATTGGTAAGGATTCATTCTGACCAGGTGGCCAAACCATTTAAGTTGTTGTTGTTCTATATATTCTTGGCAGCGTTTTGTTCCTACTATTTTTCTTATGGTTTCATTTCGCATTCTATCTCTTCTTGTGTTGTTTATTACTTTTCTCAAGCAACGCATCTCACATGTATTGATCTTTCTTAAATGTGATTTAGAAGAGGTCCATGTTTGACTTTTATAGCATAAAGTTGGTATGAAGATGTTATTTATCATTTGTTGTTTAGCTGGCATAGAAATGTTTGGATGTCTTAGCATTGGTGAAAGCTGGTATGTGACAGCATTTGCTTTTTGTATTCTCATGTCAATTTCTATGTCTAGCTTTCCATCTTCTGTGAACATTGTGCCTAAATACTTGAATTCCTCTACTTGTTTTATTTCTTTATCTTTGATCTTGATGTTTAATGGGTGTCTTAATTTGCTTTTTCTTATAGCCTCTGTTTTTGCTGTGTTAATTTTCATACTGTAGTTTGTGCAGCTTTTATCTAGAGATGTTAAATGCTGTCGTGGAAGGTTTTTATCCTCGTATATTAGGCATTGGTCATCTGCGAAGAGTAGCTCATTGATGTTGGAGTTTTCTACCTCTATGTTATTATTTGATTTGTCCTTATTGTTACTATTTCCTCTATATTGTCATTATACCCTCTCTTTACTATTCTAATATGTCGACTGTATTCTCAACATTCGTCAGTAGAATTACATGTATATGACCGTCAACAATCTCCGAGTCTGTTATAAAGTAATTTCGACCATATGTTAATACTGGCTCCATTTACTTCTGTAGAAATCATTATCTTAATTCTATTGACAACAAGAAGTGCATACTATTTTTTTTTTTAAATTCCAATGCGTCTTTTGCCTGAGCTATTATACATCTGACCTGTGTTTCAATCCACTGTATAAAAACAGTCTGTAGTTTTTTTAGGCTCAATTTTAATACTGATTCATATATTTAATTGTGCACTTAGATGATGACATGTTATTTCGCATGTTTCTACTAATCATCGTATGGTTTATATGGCTCTATTCTAACATTTATCTCCAAAAATGTTACTTTGTTTGTCACTAATTTCTGGTTTTTATCGGTGATTATAGTTTGACGCTTTGCATTATAAATTAGATTCAAACAAATAGTATATATTCTCTTTACATTATTTAATTGACTTGTATATGAAGACTCTCCTTGCAATTTGAAACTAATACATTCTAGAATGTAACAATACAATAGGTTTGTCAAGTATATCTAGTATGGTTCAGCACAGCAAGAAATTGTTCATTTGCTTGCGTGAAAAAAGAAGCGTCAACCAGTGGACGATATCACCCGTGCTGAAGGTTGCTGCTTTCGTCTCTCTCTCTCTCTCTCTCTCTCTCACTCACACACACACACGTATACATACAATCACACACACACACACACACACACACACACATACACACCATTGTTAATGTTATTGCTGGCAAGATTACTTAAAATAAAAAAAATAAAAAAATTTATTGCGACAATTGTGTTGGAACACAAGTTCATTATTTGCGTGGACAGCTAGCAAGTGGAGATACCGATAACTGAATCTAAATTACCCGGGAAGATGTTGAGATCCCCATTACACGTCACCTACTGGAGATGTAGTTCATCGCAGCATCATCAAATCGTTTTCAATTTTAAAAAAATTGCTTTCCTAAAATCCATATAGGAACTTATAAAGCAAACACCCGAGACGTCACACGAATAACTTTGAAAACCACCACATTAAATGCAAACACTGAGGAATGTACTTTAATGTGCACCCTTTAATGGAAATCTAATTTTAAATCTGACAATTTGCCAGATCATTCAAAGCAGAGAGGCAGTATACATTACCCCCAACTGTACCTGAAATGTGGCTGTAGAAGCAACATTTATTAACATAATTTACGAGAAATATATTATCGTTAACAACGAAATGAGAAACATGAAAGTGGTAACAGGTTGTGAAAATAAATATTGTTGTTACTAATAATTACATCATTACGCCAAATGCTACAGACTGTGTATATAACGAGCCCTAGGCGAGGTATACAATCGTTCTCAGGGATTAACTCCTGAATTGCACAGCTCTACACCAAATGTATTCTCAAATTCACGTAAGTATATGTGTTGTTTGTCTTTGCTGCATGTAGGCAGCCCAGTAAAGGTGTTGTTTGTCTTTGCTGCTTGTGGCCAGCCCAGTAAAGGTGTTGTTTGTCTTTGCTGTTTGTAGGCAGCACAGTATTGTGTTATTTGTCTTTGCTGTTTGTAGGCAGCCCAGTAAAAGGGATATTTTTCCTGCTGCTTGTAGGAATCCTAGTAAAAGTGTTGTTTATCTTTGCTGCTTGTAAGCAGTTCAGTAAAGGTGTTGTTTATCTGTCCAGCTTGTAAGCAGTCCAGTAAAGGTGTTGTTTATCTTTCCAGCTTGTAAGCAGTCCAGTAAAGGTGTTTGTCTTTGCTGATTGTAGGCAGCCCAGTAAAGGTGTTGTTTGTCTTTGCTGCTTGTAAGCAGCCTAGTAAATGTGTTGTTTGTCTTTGCTGCTTGTAGACAGACCAGTAAATGTGTTTGTCTTTGCTGCTTGTAGGCAGCCCAGTAAATGTGTTTGTCTTTGCTGCTTGTAGGCAGCCCAGTAAATGTGTTTGTCTTTGCTGCTTGTAGGCAGCCCAGTAAAAGTGTTGTTTGTCTTTGCTGCTTGTAGGCAGCCCAGTAAATGTGTTGTTTGTCTTTGCTGCTTGTAGGCAGCCCAGTAAAGATATTTGTCTTTGCTGCTTGTAGGCAGCCCAGTAAATGTGTTGTTTGTCTTTGCTGCTTGTAGGCAGCCCAGTAAAGATATTTGTCTTTGCTGCTTGTAGGCAGCCCAGTAAAGGTGTTGTTTGTCTTTTCTGCTTGTATACAAATACCAATGTCTCATTGTCGAAGTGATTTACCTTTTAGTCATGTATGTTATACAAATATCCATTTCTCATTGTGGAAGTGATTTACCTTTCAGTCATGTCTGTTATACAAATATTCATTTATCATTGTGGAAGTGATTTACCTTTCAGTCATGTCTGTTATACAAATATCCATTTCTCATTGTGGAAGTGATTTACCATTCAGTCATGTCTGTTATACAAATATCCATTTCTAATTGTGGAAGTGATTTACCTTTTAGCCATGTATGTTGTACAAATATTTATGTTTCAATGTGGAAGTTATTTACCTTTCAGTCATGTCTGTTATACAAATATCCATGTCTCATTGTGGAAGTGATTTACCTTTCAGTCATGTCTGTTATACAAATACCCATGTCTCATTGTGGAAGTGATTTACCTTTCAGTCATGTCTGTTATACAAATATCAATTTCTCATCGTGGAAGTGATTTACCTTTCAGTCATGTCTGTTATACAAATATCCATTTCTCATCATGGAAGTGATTTACCGTTCAGTCATGTCTATTATACAAATATCCATTTCTCATTGTGGAAGGGATTTACCTTTCAGCCATGTCTGTTATACAAATATCCATTTCTCATTGTGGAAGTGATTTACCGTTCAGTCATGTCTATTATACAAATATCCATTTCTCATTGTGGAAGTGATTTACCTTTCAGTCATGTCTGTTATACAAATATCCATTTCCCATTGTGGAAGTGATTTACCTTTCAGCCATGTCTGTTATACAAATATCCATTTCTCATTGTGGAAGTGATTTACTTTTTATTCATGTCTGTTACACAAATATCCATTTCTCATTGTGGATGTGATTTACCTTTCAGTCATGTTTGTTATACAAATATCCATTTCTCATTGTGGAAGTGATTTACTTTTTATTCATGTCTGTTATACAAATATCCATTTCTCATTGTGGAAGTGATTTACTTTTTATTCATGTCTGTTATACAAATATCCATTTCTCATTGTGGAAGTGATTTACTTTTTATTCATGTCTGTTATACAAATATCCATTTCTCATTGGCGTTCAGTGCCCGCTAATTGTTCGTTGCTGTTATACAATGACGTTCAGGATCCTATTGGTTGAAAGTGAATCTTTGTTTTTGTAATGAGGCTGCTACCCTGTCGACCAAACAAACAGGAACATAATGTTTCATGTAATGTAGCCAGCACACTATTTCAGGCTTTTGCTGTGGACGTCGATGATTACTTGAAGTTCCCACCCATTTAAGCGGTCCTTATGTAGGAGATGCAAGTTTGTGACATTGATATATGGGCCCACTTATTGCTGTTATGTTGTTTTAGACTAAAGTATGTCCTCAAATAAGACAAAATATAAACTTACCATATTTAGGTCAAGATTAAACCAAATGATTAAACACTGTGAATATTGTGGCAGGTGTGAATTATGAGGCAGGTGCGGATAGTGTGAATGGTGTGGCAAGTGTGGCTGATGCGGCAGGTGTGGATGGTGTGGCAGGTGTGGATGGTGTGGCAGATGTAGATGGTACGGCAGGTGTGGATGGTGCGGCAGGTGTGGATGGTGCGGCAGGTGTGGATGGTGTGGCAGATGTGGATTGTGCAGCAGGTGTGGATGGTGTGGCAGATGTAGATGGTACGGCAGGTGTGGATGGTGTGGCAGATGTGGATTGTGCAGCAGGTGTGGATGGTGTGGCAGATGTGGATGGTGCGGCAGGTGTGGATGGTGTGGCAGATGTAGATGGTACGGCAGGTGTGGATGGTGCGGCAGGTGTGGATGGTGCGGCAGATGTGGATGGTGCGGCAGGTGTGGATGGTGCGGCAGGTGTGGATGATACGGCAGGTGTGGATGGTGCGGCAGGTGTGGATGGTACGGCAGGTGTGGATGGTACGGCAGGTGTGGATGGTGTGGCAGATGTAGATGGTACGGCAGGTGTGGATGGTACGGCAGGTGTGGATGGTACGGCAGGTGTGGATGGTACGGCAGGGTTGGATGGTGTGGCAGATGTAGATGGTACGGCAGGTGTGAATGGTACGGCAGGTGTGGAAGGTACGGCAGGTGTGGATGGTACGGCAGGTGTGGATGGTACGGCAGGTGTGGATGGTACGGCAGGTGTGGATGGTGTGGCAGATGTAGATGGTGTGGCAGGTGTGGATGGTACAGCAGGTGTGGATGGTGTGGCAGATGTAGATGGTGTGGCAGGTGTGGATGGTACGGCAGGTGTGGATGGTACGGCAGGTGTGGATGGTACGGCAGGTGTGGATGGTACGGCAGGTGTGGATGGTGTGGCAGATGTGGATTGTGCAGCAGGTGTGGTTGGTGTGGCAGATGTGGATTGTGCAGCAGGTGTGGATGGTGTGGCAGATGTGGATGGTGCGGCAGGTGTGGATGGTGTGGCAGATGTAGATGGTGTGGCAGGTGTGGATGGTGTGGCAGATGTAGATGGTACGGCAGGTGTGGATGGTGTGGCAGATGTAGATGGTACGGCAGGTGTGGATGGTGCGGCAGGTGTGGATGGTGTGGCAGATGTAGATGGTGTGGCAGGTGTGGATGGTGTGGCAGATGTAGATGGTACGGCAGGTGTGGATGGTGTGGCAGATGTGGATTGTGCAGCAGGTGTGGATGGTGTGGCAGATGTGGATTGTGCAGCAGGTGTGGATGGTGTGGCAGATGTGGATGATGCGGCAGGTGTGGATGGTGTAGCAGATGTAGATGGTACGGCAGGTGTGGATGGTGCGGCAGGTGTGGATGGTGCGGCAGATGTGGATGGTGCGGCAGGTGTGGATGGTGCGGCAGGTGTGGATGGTACGGCAGGTGTGGATGGTACGGCAGGTGTGGATGGTGTGGCAGATGTAGATGGTACGGCAGGTGTGGATGGTACGGCAGGTGTGGATGGTACGGCAGGTGTGGATGGTACGGCAGGTGTGGATGGTGTGGCAGATGTAGATGGTACGGCAGGTGTGGATGGTACGGCAGGTGTGGATGGTACGGCAGGTGTGGATGGTGTGGCAGATGTGGATGGTACGGCAGGTGTGGATGGTGTGGCAGATGTGGATGGTGCGGCAGGTGTGGATGGTGTGGCAGATGTAGATGGTACGGCAGGTGTGGATGGTGTGGCAGATGTGGATTGTGCAGCAGGTGTGGATGGTGTGGCAGATGTGGATTGTGCAGCAGGTGTGGATGGTGTGGCAGATGTGGATGGTGCGGCAGGTGTGGATGGTGTGGCAGATGTAGATGGTGTGGCAGGTGTGGATGATGTGGCAGATGTAGATGGTACGGCAGGTGTGGATGGTGTGGCAGATGTAGATGGTACGGCAGGTGTGGATGGTGCGGCAGGTGTGGATGGTGTGGCAGATGTAGATGGTGTGGCAGGTGTGGATGGTGTGGCAGATGTAGATGGTACGGCAGGTGTGGATGGTGTGGCAGATGTGGATTGTGCAGCAGGTGTGGATGGTGTGGCAGATGTGGATTGTGCAGCAGGTGTGGATGGTGTGGCAGATGTGGATGGTGCGGCAGGTGTGGATGGTGTGGCAGATGTAGATGGTACGGCAGGTGTGGATGGTGTGGCAGATGTAGATGGTGTGGCAGGTGTGGATGGTGTGGCAGATGTAGATGGTACGGCAGGTGTGGATGGTACGGCAGGTGTGGATGGTGCGGCAGGTGTGAATGGTACGGCAGGTGTGGATGGTACGGCAGATGTGGATGGTACGGCAGGTGTGGATGGTACGGCAGATGTGGATGGTACGGCAGGTGTGGATGGTACGGCAGGTGTGGATGGTGTGGCAGATGTAGATGGTGTGGCAGGTGTGGATGGTGTGGCAGATGTAGATGGTGTGGCAGGTGTGGATGGTGTGGCAGATGTAGATGGTACGGCAGGTGTGGATGGTACGGCAGGTGTGGATGGTGCGGCAGATGTGGATGGTGTGGCAGATGTGGATGGTGCGGCAGGTGTGGATGGTGTGGCAGATGTGGATGGTGCGGCAGGTGTGGATGGTGTGGCAGATGTGGATTGTGCAGCAGGTGTGGATGGTGTGGCAGATGTAGATGGTACGGCAGGTGTGGATGGTGTGGCAGATGTGGATTGTGCAGCAGGTGTGGATGGTGTGGCAGATGTTGATTGTGCAGCAGGTGTGGATGGTGTGGCAGATGTGGATGGTGCGGCAGGTGTGGATGGTGTGGCAGATGTAGATGGTGTGGCAGGTGTGGATGGTGTGGCAGATGTAGATGGTGTGGCAGGTGTGGATGGTGTGGCAGATGTAGATGGTGTGGCAGGTGTAGATGGTGTGGCAGATGTAGATGGTGTGGCAGGTGTAGATGGTGTGGCAGATGTAGATGGTGTGGCAGGTGTAGATGGTGTGGCAGGTGTGGATGGTGTGGCAGATGTAGATGGTGTGGCAGATGTAGATGGTGTGGCAGATGTAGATGGTAAGGCAGGTGTGGATGGTGTGGCAGATGTAGATGGTGTGGCAGGTGTAGATGGTGTGGCAGGTGTGGATGGTGTGGCAGATGTAGATGGTGTGGCAGGTGTAGATGGTGTGGCAGATGTAGATGGTACGGCAGGTGTGGATGGTGTGGCAGATGTAGATGGTGTGGCAGGTGTGGATGGTGTGGCAGATGTAGATGGTACGGCAGGTGTGGATGGTGTGGCAGATGTGGTTTGTGCAGCAGGTGTGGATGGTGTGGCAGATGTGGATGATGCGGCAGGTGTGGATGATGCGGCAGATGTAGATGGTACGGCAGGTGTGGATGGTGTGGCAGATGTAGATGGTGTGGCAGGTGTGGATGGTGTGGCAGATGTAGATGGTACGGCAGGTGTGGATGGTGTGGCAGATGTGGATTGTGCAGCAGGTGTGGATGGTGTGGCAGATGTGGATGATGCGGCAGGTGTGGATGATGCGGCAGGTGTGGATTGTGCAGCAGGTGTGGATGGTGCGGCAGGTGTGGATGGTGTGGCAGATGTAGATGGTGTGGCAGGTGTGGATTGTGTGGCAGATGTAGATGGTACGGCAGGTGTGGATGGTGTGGCAGATGTGGATTGTGCAGCAGGTGTGGATGGTGCGGCAGATGTGGATGGTGCGGCAGGTGTGGACGGTGTGCCACATGCAGCTAGTGATAGTTTAGGTATCTATACCTAGTTACTTCACGACGACAATTATTTTCCACTTAATATACAACGATTGATGCTTGCTCAAGATGGTTCCCAGCTAGTCATGTCTGACATTATACCCTTGCGTATTTAGATTAACGAGGATAGCAGATAGATCGTATACCTAAATTAGTTCTCCGAATTATTTCTGTGATTGTTGACAAAAACTCCCTTATCTTATTTGTGCAATTGAATGGATAAAGATTAGATTCAATGCATTCATTCCGGACACAATGTAAATTTACACATCTTCGATAATGTAAACGATAGAATCACGGTTAGAGAGCCTAGGTACTATTCATCTGCCACTTCACATATGGGGGTAGGTGGCTTGTCCTACATCTAAACGCGCCCACTTGTGGGACACTGGTCAGCCTCTGGGTATGGAGGCGTGTGGTGAATATTGAATAACCAGCCGCAAAACGAAAACAAGTGGTAATAACAGAGGGCGGGGTGCATTAGTTGCGTGGGGTAGTTAATTGTATAAAATGGGCTATATGCCCTGTGAATTAATCATCGACGTGTCGTAGACGCAGTAACATCCTCCCTGGGCAGATGTGACTCGTTGGCTTAAGAAGGGCAACCCGTCTAGATTAAGGTCAACTCAGATTATAAATCCCCGCTGTCTGGCAGATCAACCGATTCACCCAATAGAGGTCGGGAGTAAACCCTGAGGACAAATCCGGAGATCCTAAGACAATTCAGTTTTAATGTCAACATTGCTCTGGCAACTCCTGCGACGCAGACGGCACCAAGTCTTTCTGGCCTGGGATGGGGATTGCGGCAAATCTGAAAGTCAGACTGTCACCAGCCGCATGTGGCACACCATCCACACCTGCCGCACTTCCCGCACTTGGCACACCATCCACATCTCCCACACCATTCACACTATCCGCACCTGACTCATAATCCACACCTGCCTCACCATCAACACCTGCCAGACCATACACACCTGCCTCACTATCCACACCTGCCACACCATTCACACCTGCCACACCATCCATATCTGCCACCATCCACACCCGCCGCACAATACGCACCTGCCACACCATACATACCTGCCACAACACCCACATCTCCCATATCACTCATGCCTGCCACACTATTTATACCTGCCACACTAACAACACCTGCCACACAAGAGAAATTAACACACAAAAAACTGAACCAACGATTTATCCTCTCTCTGTTTTTCTTTCTCTCTAGTTACTAGTTTCTCTACTGCTGCTATCTAATATCTACTTGATTGTGTATAATTCGGATTCTTTTAAAAGAACCTGACCTGTATAGTCTGGTCAATTCTTGATTGTATCGAATGATTGTTTTCTTTAGGGCGATCTGTGTTTATATAACCTTCTTGGTTGACTAATTTGTTCTCAAATCTCCCAAAGCACTTAAATATATCAGCCAGTGGCGAGTAGCTGTGGTGAACTATAGAAGACCTATACTCAATAATTTAGAAAAGATTATGTTGTTTTGACTCGAAGATTATCTGAGTCGTAACTCACGACAGCAACTTACAATAGGTACGCACGACAGAAAAGAAAGACATGAACCACAACATAAACGGACAATAGGTACACACGAAAGAAAAGAAAGACATGAACCACAACATAAACGGACAATAGGTACACACGACAGAAAAGAAAGACATGAAACACAACATAAACGGACAATAGGTACACACGACAGAAAAGAAAGACAGGAACCACAACATAAACGGACAATAGGTACACACGACAGAAAAGAAAGACATGAAACACAACATAAACGGACAATAGGTACACACGACAGAAAAGAAAGACATGAAACACAACATAAACGGACAATAGGTACACACGACAGAAAAGAAAGACAGGAACCACAACATAAACGGACAATAGGTACACACGACAGAAAAGAAAGACATGAAACACAACATAAACGGACAATAGGTACACACGACAGAAAAGAAAGACAAAAACCACGACATAAACGGACAATAGTAAACACAGAACTGGAACGAAAGATAGGAAAGTTAAAAAAAGGAACGCACGACAGGAACACATGACAGGAACACATGACAGGAACATATGACAGGAACACATGACAGGAACATATGACAGGAACACATGACAGGAACATATGACAGGAACACATGACAGGAACACAGGACAGGAACATATGGCAGGAACATATGACAGGAACATATGACAGGAACATGTGACAGCAACATATGGCAGGAATCAGCCTAGAATCAGCCACAGGCAGGAATAAAGCCGAACTGCAAGAAAACAATACATATTATTAAAGAAAACAATAAATATTATTAAAGAAAACAATAAATATTATTAAAGAAAACAATAAATATTATTAAATAAAACAAGAAAAGGCAGAAAACGGAAGGATATAACCAAAACCCTTAATACAGATCGAACAAAGATCAAGCGTCAATAGAGGAAATCGAAGTGTAGATGCCACACAAGTCATTGACAATCGAAGTGCACCCAGTATCACATAGGA
Organism: Megaustenia siamemsis; assembly: GCA_032433765.1. Lineage (NCBI taxonomy): Eukaryota > Metazoa > Mollusca > Gastropoda > Stylommatophora > Ariophantidae > Megaustenia > Megaustenia siamemsis. Next base: position 12,800,564 of record JAVIAB010000046.1, read on the forward strand.
ATGAAAAGAAAAAAGATACGAAGAACACTTTAGAAAAAAAAATGGCAATAAATAAGAAACCACCTCATGCGTTGCCAATTATAATGGCACAAGTGAATTTTGAAATTATTACAAATCATCAACTGAAAGGTGAAATCATCAAAGTTACTAACGTTCTTGAACAACAAAAATGAACTTAGTCCTACAGCCTAAATGCAGAACTATTTGAGGAAGACCTACTTTTGGCATTTACGATTCAATTTCTATGTTCCTCTCTATTCCGTAACCTGAAACAATACAATAGAAACGGAATAAAGAATAATTGTCAAGATACGCAAGATTTACAAACTGCAGTAATTGAAAGGGGACACTACTGTCAGTGTCCAGTAAAATACAAGCCGACAGAATCACTCGAGAAAAACATCCCAATAAGTAGACTTGACACGAAGGAAGAGGCGGCTTTGACAGGCAGGGCAAGTGCTGCTTACAATATATTGTTACACTCTAAATACTAAAACGACATATAATAGACCTGTGTTTAGAATGGCAATGACAGAGTTAGATTTGTGCTTTTAAAGTTTCGATTTTTGACAGATTTTTTCTTAGAAATTGACATAGAGACAGCCTGTGACCGATACAAGATTGTTATCGCCATAATCAATGTTTGTTTGTATTACAGAAACAAAGAAAATCAGTTTTCCCTTTCTACTGTTTTCTTCTCATTGTGTCGTTAAAATAGATAAATGCCTCCTCATTTGCTAGTAAAATGTTTCCTTTCTGCCTTGACATTATTCAGAATGTCTGCGTTACTCTCTTTAACCGACCATGTTACTCTCAGTATTCATATGTTGTACATCATTTCTGTGGTTTCGATAAATGTTATTGTCAACCGGTATATAATGACTCATTTATTGAGATTTGATTATGATCTGACAAAGTCCTTGGCCGAAACATCATATTTGTCTCTATATGTTGAGCTGTTGAACACTATTCTATGTTTTATTTTCTACATCTTTACTCGCGGCCCCACTTGTATATTTGATATAGTTATTATCTACTAGAAGGTATTATTCACTATTACTGGATGTCCTTGTCTATCGCTCTGTGGAGTAAGGCAGCGAGAGAATAGAGCTACTGGCCAATCCAAAGGCCACTCAGAATAATGCACTGGAATGATGAAGGCATCAACAGCAAAAGAGATGGGTACAGTAAAAAGATAGAGTTAGAAAATATCCTGCATAAATAACAAGTAAGCATATGATGTTTGCAATAAATCCATCTAAACAAAGACATATCCTTGAAGATTAGGGGATACCAGTGTTACCGATCTGACAGAAAAAAAAAGGGCGGAATATTGGTATTTTTAAAGAACAGCATAAATGCTTGCCAACTTGAAGTGTATATGGATGGGGCGAAATATCAAATACTGCGCCTCAGGTCAGAAAATACAGACTTTCATCTACTTAACTGCTATTGTCAGAGCGACCACTCATTAGCACTATACACAATTCCATTAAAAGAAAGAATAATTGTATGTGGAGACTTTAACAGCCATTCACAGAGCTGGGGCTATGAACATATGGACAAGAGAGGTGAAGAACTTGAAAATTGGCAGGATGACAATGAGCTTATACTGCTAAACCAGACAACAGATACACCAACATTCTGCTCCAGATCAAGGCATACCACATCTACACCAGACCTTGCTTTCCATTCACCAGACCTGGATTGGAATGTCACACGTATTGTTGGGAAACAACTTGGAGGCAGCGACCACCGACCAGTCTTTTTAGTGGTGCAAAATGAGGCCGTCATGGAGAGTAGCACTCTCTCCAGATGCAATTACAAAAAGGCAGACTAGAAAATGTATCAACATTACACCAGTGTACTGACTAAAGATCTAAATACAGACATAGACATCAACAAAATAGTTGATGAATTCAGCAGACTAATAATACAAGATGCCAGTGAAACAATACCTAGAGGGGCACGGAAACACTACAAACTATACTGGAGTAGTGAACTAGAGCAACTGCACAATGACATGTAAATATCTCGAAAGCAAGCAGAGAATAACTATTACCATGAACACCACAATAACTATCAGCATGCTAAAGCCAAATTCCAATGGTCTAAACTACAAGCCATACGGAGAAGCTGGAAAAAGAAAACAGAGTCATTGAATCTTGAACGAGACACAAGAAAAGTGTGGAAGCTTGTAAAACAGCTGAATGATGAGGGTACAGAAAGGAATACCAAAATTACACTGAAGAAGGGGGGAAACATCCTAATAGGTAAGCATGCAGCAAATCACTTTGCAGACTCCTTTGCAAATGACTATAATATTGAAATTAGCCTAGAGAAACGACAAGAGACCCGTTTAAAACAACACAATGCAAGACATGAAGAGACCGCACATGAAGTCATGGAAATACCCATTACACAAAGAGAGCTGAAGCCGGCAATATCCAAATTAAAAATGTAAAATTTAAAACCAGTCAGTGATGGAGTGTCCAATGAAATGATTAAGAACTTGGGAATTGCAGCTAAAGCAAAACTACTGCAGATCTACAACATTTGCTGGACTACAGTTAGAATGCAACAGGCATGGAGAGAAAGTTATAATACCATTACTAAAGCCATGAAAAGATGGTTCAAAAACATCAAAATATAAACCAATCAGCCTTAAAAGCTGTTTATGTAAAACAATATAATCAATCTCAGACTGCAGTGGTACCTGGAAAGTGAAAGCCTCCCTGTCCCACAACAAGCAGGCTTTAGACAGTGTCACTCTACCGAAGATCAGGCAACCTACCTTTCCCAGGAAATTAAGAATACGTTTCAAGAAAAGAAACTGGTACTAGCAGCATGGATAGACCTAAAGAAAGCATTTGATAAGGTATGGAAGGATGGGCTTTGGAAGAAACTGAGAAATTATGGAGTAAATGGACGGACGTACAAATGGGTGAAATCATACCTGCATAACAGGCGAGCCAGAGTGCAACTGGATGGTCTTAAGAGTAAGAAGGTCTTTCTGCTCCATGGCGACCCACAGGGAGGGGTACTATCTCCAACACTTTTTAAAATCTACATCAATGACCTAGTTACTGAACTACCACATGGTATCAAAGTGGCAATGTGTGCAGATGACTTGGTAATGTGGTGCAAAGAGGAGTATCAAACAGTGTCCTCCAAATTCTTGCAAAATGATATCTCTCTTCTACCTTTTTAGCTCCCAGTGGAGCATAGGTCTTAAACATACACTTTCCAAGTCGTTCTGTTTTTTGCCATTCTTTTAAGATCATTCCATGCTTCCCCATCATCTTCATCTCTGCTTCTATCTGTCTTCTCCAAGAATTACTTGGTCTTCCTCTTTGTCTTTTCCACTGGGAATTCCGAAAAAGGGCCTGTTGTGTAATACTCTCAGTTGGCTTCCGCAGTGTGTGTATTATCAAGCGCCATCGTCTTCGCTGTATCTCTTTATCCACTGGCATTTGACTGGTAGATTTCCATAATTCTATGTTAGTGATTTTATCCTGCCATTTCCATCCTTTTATTCTGCGTAAGCATCCTTTAATGAAAGTCTGTATCTTCGTGATTGTCAGTTTTGTTGTTCTCCATGTTTCACAGCCATATAATAGAACCGACTTAACATTTGAGTTGACAATTGTTATTTTATAAACAGTTACAAGGTCAGATGGATGCAAGACGAGCCAAGGATAGTATAATCTTGATAGGAGACCAAAATGCTAAAGTAGGATATGACAACAGAGGCTTCGAAGAGATTAAAGGAAAACATGGACTTTGAGATATAAACGAGAATGGAGAGATAATTGTTAATGTCTGCGCCCTTAATCAAGTGAGCCTTGGAGGAACAATATTCCGACATAAAGGAATACACAAAGCTACATGGGTGTCACCAGATCATAGAACGGAAAATCAAATTGATCACATACGTATTAATAATAAGTTTAAGTCTTCCTTACAGGAAGTAAAGGTATATAGAGGGACAAATGTAGCTTCTGATCATCATCTTCTGACAATCAAACTTAAAATCAAACTAAAAAGGTATACTACAACGAATAAGGGTATAAAGTATTTTAATGTAGGGTTTCTTAAAGAACAAGGAATTAAAGATAAATTTGCAATCACAATATCAAACAAATACCAAGTACTCCAACAACTAGAAAGTGCAATAAATATAAAAGATCATTGGAGACAGGTAAAAGATATGGGGACAGTAGACATGCGAAGAAACACTGGGGGAAAAAGAACGCCAGAATAAGACATGGATGACAGCAGAGACACTGGATAAAATTAAAGTAAAAAAGAACAAGAAAGCAAACACAAATAAAAGCAAAACGAGAAGTAATAAAGCCAAGACACAGGGAGCTTACACAAAGGTGAACAAAGAAGTTAGAAGATGCATTAAAAGGGATAAGAGGAAATATATAGATGAACTAGCTAAAGAGGCAGAAGAAGCAGCAAATAAAGGGAAAATGAAAGAACTGTACAACAGCACAAAGAAATTAGGTGGAAAATACAAACAGATCAATGCCTTTATTACAGATAAGAACATAAATCTGCTTAGTAATATAAAGGAACAAATGAAGAGATGGAAAGAGCACTTTGAAGAACTTTTGAATAGACCCGGCTCAAATAATCCTCCAGATATACTACCAACAGAAGAATAGCTACACGTTAACTGTGGAAAACCAAACAAGCAGAGAAGCAATTAAAGAAAAGAAGAAACTGTTTAAAAATTAGAGGGAGAACAAAAACCAAGAAAAATATGAAAAATATGCCTTAGTTCGAAAAAGAGTTAAATGGTTGATCAAAGAAGCTAAGCATAAGAATTGGACAGGATTCGGACAAAACATGAGCAGGGACTTCAAGACAGCCACAAGAGATTTCTACAAAGCAGTAAAAGCCACAAGAGCGAGAAAAGAAAACCATGATCCCACTGAGCTTATAAAATACAAAGACGGACAACCAATATCAAATAACCAATATATGCAACAGAGATGGAAAGAATATTTCGAAGACCTGTTAAACATAACAACTACCAATAAGACAACAAAAACCGCGCTAGAACTCACAAATACTGTACCCAACATCATGGAAGAGGAAATCGAAGAAGTAATCAAATATGCACCAAGAAATAAAGCACGGGGATAGATAACATACCAATAGAAATAATAGCAGCAGCAGGAGAAACAGGAGTGTAATGGCTGCACAGTATATTTAATGCAGCATGGTACTAGCAACAAGCCCCAGAAGACTGGCAACAGGCAATCAACGTACCAATATGGAAAAAGAAAAGTAGCAAGAGACTGCAATCAATATAGAGGTATATCTCTTCTCAACCATGTAGGAAAGCTATACGCCAAAATCTTGGGAAAAAGGCAGAGACCAATAATAGAACTACGGTTAAGCGATTCTCAAATGCGGTTCCGAAAAAAACAAAGGATGCACTGACGCATTATTCACAATAAAACAGCTTGCCGAAACAAAAAATCGACAGAACACAATAAAAACACAACATGAAAATCAACATCAACTAAACAGAAGTCATGAATGTCGCCAAAAATAAACAGAACCTCAACATCACAATATAAGTCAGGCAACTAAAACAAGTACAGGAATTCAAATACCTAGGCAGTTTAATGACAAACGATAATTCTCAAACAGCATAGATAGAATCAAGATGCAACAAATCTTGTCAAATCATTGGACAGTTATCACTACTATTGTCCAACAAGGAAATAACTCTGGAGGCAAAACGAGCACTATACAATACAATCTTCATCCCAACGTTGTGCTATCAATGCCAGACCTGGGCCATAGATGCAAGAACAATAAGAAAGATATCCTCTACAGAGATGAAATCTCTCTCTCTCTCTCTCTCTCTCTCTCTGCGATCAGGACTCAATCAGAGTAGGATCCCAGACTCTCACATGAAGTCAGCTGTCAGGCTAAGGGTGTTGATCTCCCCCCACAGACAGAACATCACAATTAAAGTCTGCCAGATCCACTCTGATTGAACACCCGTTAAAACGTTGCACTGTGTTCTGCGCCAGTGGCTCAGTGCATCCGATTTCAGCCAACATTTTATTCAGGTTTGCTTTCCTTAGCCTTTGGTTGTCCCCAATCTTCCTGCAAGGCAGCAGATTGTCTTTTCTGTAGGGGGATTCTGCCCTTAGATGGTCGGCCCTCCCAGGTTGACGAGCACCATCTGCCCGAGTCACTAGAGGTGACTAACACAGACATGCACACACAAAGACACGAGATGTGACCATTACAGACATGCTCACACAAAGACACGAGATGTGACTAACATAAACATGCACACAAAGATATGAGACATCACTAACCCATACATGCACACACAAAGATATGACACATGACCAACACAGATACACACTAAGACATGAGATATGACCAAACACAGACACACATAAAGATATGTGACATGACCAACACGGACACACCAAGACACGAGATATGATCAACATGACACACACCAAGATATGAGACATTCCCAGCACACACACATACACAAGCTAAGATATGAGCCATGGCTAGCAAAGAAACACACTAAGATATGAGCCATGGCTAGCACTGAAACACATTAAGATATGAGCCATGGCTAGTATGGAAATACACTAAGATATGAGTCATGACTTCACGGAAACACACCATGACACGAACCATGTCTAGCACGGAAACACATTAAGACATGAACCATGGCCAGTACGGAAATACACCAAGATATGAGCCATGACTTCACGGAAACACACCATGACACTAACCATGTCTAGCACAGAAACACATCAAGATACCAACCATGGCTAGCACGGAAACACATTAAGACATGAGCCATGGCTAGCACGGAAATACGCCAAGATATGAGCCATGGGCATCAGGAACCTTGTACCCCACCCAGAAAACATGGCATTTTCGCGAGAAGTAGAACAGTCTGAACTATCAGGATGAACGCCTTGTTGATAGAAGTAGAACAGTCTGAACTATCAGGATGAACGCCTTGTTGATAGAAGTAGAACAGTCTGAACTATCAGGATGAACGCCTTGTTGATAGAAGTAGAACAGTCTGAACTATCAGGATGAACGCCTTGTTGATAGAAGTAGAACAGTCTGAACTATCAGGATGAACGCCTTGTTGATAGAAGTAGAACAGTCTGAACTATCAGGACGAACACCTTGTTGCTAGAAGTAGAACAGTCTGAACTATCAGGACGAACACCTTGTTGCTAGAAGTAGAACAGTCTGAACTATCAGGACGAACACCTTGTTGCTAGAAGTAGAACAGTCTGAACTATCAGGATGAACACCTTGTTGCTAGAAGTAGAACAGTCTGAACTATCAGGATGAACACCTTGTTGCTAGAAGTAGAACAGTCTGAACTATCAGGATGAACACCTTGTTGCTAGAAGTAGAACAGTCTGAACTATCAGGACGAACACCTTGTTGCTAGAAGTAGAACAGTCTGAACTATCAGGACGAACACCTTGTTGCTAGAACTGGGGTGTAGGAGACACGGGAATGCCCTGCCTGCAGTGGCACCAATCTGTTCCAAAGTCCACAGACCACGGAACATGCCAAGGGCAGACGATGAGGCAGTCACTGGGTGAACACGGAGAGAAAGGAAAGTGATTCAGTTATACCGTAAGAATAGAGACTAACCAGCTGACACTGCAAAGCTACAACAAAGGAAAATCTGGCCTCAAAGAACGAGAAAAATCAAGAAACAAAAATGACATCATATAAATTCTGCAGCAGGCCAGACACAACTGTTTCAACAAAGAAAAGCTCATCTCCCCACAATCTCCTGTAACATACATGGGTATTAAAATATTTTTAAAAAATTAATTAATTTATTTATTAAACAGAGCTATTTTTTTAAAAATGTGTTAGACGAATGACAGGAAACAGTCTAAGAAATAGGATCAAAAATGAAGAACTGAGAAAAACGCTAGGGTTAGTCCCCGTCATAGAACACATGAGAAAACAACAGATACAATGGTTTGGTCATGTGGCAAGGCAGAAAGATCAAAGCACAACACAACGAGCCTTCAACAGGCATTGTGAGAACACCAGACCCAAGGGTCGATCATGAAAAAGATGGATTGACGGAATATTAGAAGCACTAGGAAACAAAGGCAGCAGAGGCGAACAGAAGAGCAAAAGACTGCAAATTATATCTGCCCTCGATGATGAGATGACCAACATTTGTCCGCTCTTGACATCACCAAAAGGTATTTGAAGCGTTCATAGCCTCTCATTTGACAGGCTCAGTGGATATCGGATGACAAAACCGTCTCTGTTTTGACAAAATCCTCTCTGGTTTTAATGGACTAAATTTAACACCACTGGGCCACTGTGTCCAAGGCCACACCTACACGTGGTCCCTCTGTTATCGCAAAGTTGGTCCTGGGCGCAACCGAGCTCCCAGCGGGATAACTGGGTCGGGAGGAGGTGAGCCCCTATAGATGCAGGGCTAGAGCCAACCAACATGTGGTATATGCCATGGACCTCATCTAATCACCCTCACTCTCCCTTGAGTGAGTGTCTTGTCTTCTATCTTATTACTATTTCTATAGGAACCCCGTGTGGACAGTGTGAGAGCTTCAGCGAAACCGCCTCGAGACCATCTACTGACATACTTGAAGACAAATGACTCTAGTACTGACAAGGAGTACATCATGTTCCCTTAACAGTCCTGTTGTACATCGCACAGACACAAGTGACCCAGGACGTGACGATCCTCTGTCGATACATTTGGCCCCCATGAGATACGCCTGAATGAACGGAGTAAGTGTCAGTGACAGTAGGTGGCGGGGAATGGGCTGTTGTGAATCCTGCTTGAATACAGGGCCTAGAAAGTGAACAAACGGATGGATGATATGTCAGCAGAGACAGAGACACAATACATGCCATGGATGGAATTGAGGCGAGGATTTGCAAAACCTTCACCCTGGGGAAGGAAGATAGCCCACAGGTCCCCCAATTTTAGCAATATCTAGAATATGAAACATGACATATCATTATTTGAGATATTATCTGTGTGTTATTGTATTTATTTTGTTACAGATCAGCATGACGATCAATATTTTGTTCGGTTTGTGCTTCCTGATGGCCTTTGTGGCTATGTCCGGTAAGTAGTCAAGAGCTAATGTCTACACATAATAATCTCAATCGTCAGCTATCAGATCAGCGGCGGATATTCAGAGGAAGAAAGCCCGCGACTTTTCTAATATTTTATCAGAATACATGGCATAACTACAGTCCGGCCCAATGAGTTAAATGTCAGTGTACAACCAACCATTATATTTCCTATTACAGCCGTGATATAGTTCAAATAACTCAAGTCGTTACTAATAAATATATTTCAGTGTCTATAGAGGTCAAACTAACCGTACTAGCAACATATATCGACCTTGCAACGTGTAAGAGAACTAGATAGAATATTTCAACAATTACCTCCCCGTTTCCATGGTAACAAAAGGTTGACATACCAGATGATGTTCTATACTTTTAATGAAAATTTAAAAGTAGTGACGACGTGGAGAAGAATTTATGAGGCGCCTAATGTAAGAATCAGTGCACTTTGTCTTTATAGTTATACATATCTATATCTATATATATATGTATATATATATGTTTAACACCCGAACAATGTTAAGTGAATTTAATAAACAGCAAAAGCATGCATTTTTGTAAATAGCTTAAATGCAAATAACTAAGAATTAGGATGCAATTGTAATTATGTTAACTTAGACAATAATTTAAGGAACTGTATCAAACAACCTAAAATGCAGTAATATTTATATCAGAAATGATCAGGTTAAAGGTCAATCTAAAGGTTCCTCATGGCTGGCCTCCATAAGTTTCAAACTCGCCGTCCGCCACTGGATCAGAAATAATCTTCAGCACTTTACTTCCGGTTATTTTGTAAATGAATGTTTAGGATAAATCTTCTATATGTTAATTTCATTTTTTGAGAGTTACAAAATTCACGTTATAAATGGGTTTCTTCTTCAATGAAAACTACTAGAGAAATACATACATTTTATTCAGAGATTGGACACGCCCAACCCATGTCTTAGGAAACGTGATACATGTAGTGAAACCCGAACAGTGAACATCATCGCCTACTGCGGCTGCTTAATGTACATGTCTACAGTATTATTATTCGGTAATATCACATTCATAGCTAGCTCAGCTTGGAAATTTGTTACTGCCGCATTGTCCTTTTATGTGTATCAGTGGCGTATTCTCTATGAAACCGCGGCTACCGTGGGTAGCCTGAACATATTAACGAAATATAAAAGGAAATGATAATTTATTATATTTTTTAAAAACAATTATATTAAAAATTTTCTAATATTCTATTACATATTTCTAGGCAAATATGATTTATTTGCTTTGATTTGAATTTATTAAAGCAAAGTTTTCCTCTGGCCACTATAACCGTTTGTGAATGAAACGAAACTATTCTACATTGAAACCTCTAAGTGCCAGCTGTACATTTTTCCTCTATCCGAATCTAGTTTAACGACTTTGGCATTGAAAAATTCTCGTCAAAATAATGTACCAGTTGTTGCTGCTAGATGTATGCGATTTCATGGGTTATTTTTAGCTCTAGCCAATCAGAATCATCAAAAAGTGAAAGTAAAACTGTCTGATTACCGGAACTTCTTTAGCTATTTATAACTACGTTATGCACATCAGCATCTGTAGGAAGAATTTTTTTCTGCTCTCAAGAGAATCAAATCTTATTGTCGCTCAACTCAGACACAAGAACACTTATCTGGTTTGGCATTAATGTCCATTGAGAAATCATTCCCTCAGAAACTTAGAAACCAACCCAACAGTACTTTCAATGACAAAGCCATCAAGACATTTTCGTCCCAAACAAGACGGATAGAGTTTACATATAAATAAGTAAGTAATTTAAATTGTAGTGAAGTCATTAGAAAATATTACTTTATGTTAGCCTACTGAATATAATGTATGTTTTTATTTATTATGCCAGCGGTAGCCCAGATCCCCAAAACCAGTATACGCCATTGATGTGTATGTGTCTTTGTGTATATTAACTTAAATTATGCTTTAGTCACGTGTTTCATGTATATCTATTATCGTAGCTTTCTTGGCTACGAATTAAAAAATTTAAAAAATTATTTCCTTTATATTTTTATACACAAAGTACTACACTGATCTAACTCAGAAAGTATGTTTTGTGTACTACCGTTCTATACAACTAGTCTGTTAGCCCATTTTAAAACTTCTTCCTCCTCTTTCCCTTCTCATTTGCCTTTCAGCGTCGATGGAGTATATAATTTGCTCTCTTTTGCTCTTCTGTTTCGATTTTTCGAAGTGTTTCAAATACTAAGTTTTCTATTTCGTGGTCGGCCTTTGGATCTGGTGTTCTCGCAATGCTTATTAGCTCGTTGTGTTGTGATTTTATCACTCTGCCTTGTCACGTGGCCAAACCATTTTACCTGTTATTTGTTAATATATTCTTTAGTGGGGGTTATTCCTAGCGTTTTCTCTCAGTTCATCATTTCTGATTGTATCTCTAGGGCTGTTTCCTGCCATTCGTCTGACACATTTCATCTCTGTACAGGTTATTCTTCTATTTGTTCTTGCATGTAGGGTCCATGACTGGCATTTTGAACAACGTTGGAATGAAGATTGTACTGTAGAGTGCCCGTTTTGCCTCTAGAGTTATTTTCTTCTTGGACAATAGTGGTGATAGATGTCCAATAATTTGACAAGCTTTGTTGCATCTTGCGCCTATTTATGCTGTTTGTGAATTGTCGATTATCACCAGACTTCCAAAGTATTTACATTCCTCTACTTGTTTTAACTGTCTGCCGTATATTGTTGTATCGATGTTTTGATTTTCTGTTGCTATATTCATGATTTCTATTTTCTTGATGTTGATTTTCATGTTAAATTTTTGACCTGTGCTGTTGAGTTTATTTAAGTGTTTTTGTTTGTCTTCTATATTCCGTGCATTAGTGCCTGATTGTATGTAAATAGAAGCTCTTGATCTAATCTTTCTTCGTTGTGTTGCATATATAGTCCATGTATGTAATAAACAGTAGGAGAGATAGTACGCACTTTTGTCTTACACCTGATAATACTGGTGTAAATTTCTGCTGTTCGGACTGTGCAGCTGCTGTTGATGTAGAAACTTTGTAATTAGATTGTTTTGATGTTGGCTTACTCCGTATGTTGTTAATATCTCCCACATTTGTTCTCTGCTTGTCGAAAGTTTTTTTTTTTTATCAATGAAAACTATGTTTACATGTTGATTGTGTTCTGATGTTTTTTATGCAAGCTGTTTTAAAGTAAATAGAGCCACCAATTCATCCTGTTTTTGGGCCCTCCTATTGAGAATCACTTAACTGTAGCTCTATTACTGGTTTCAGCCGTTCTCCCACAATTTTGCGTATAACTTTCCTACATTGCTGAGTAGCGATAAACCTTTATATCGATTGCAATATCTCTTGCTACATTTCCTTTATCATATTGGTACGATGATTGTCTGTTGCCAATCTTCTGAGGATTTTTGTTGGTGTCATGCTGCATTGAATATTGTGTGCATCCATGCAACTCCTGTTTCTTCTACTGTTGCCATTTTTTTTACTGGTATGTTATCTACAGCCGGTGTTTCATTTCTTGGGGCGTATTTGATTACTTCTTCGATTTCTCTTTTATGATGTTGGGTCTGTGTTTGCGCCTTCTTGCGTGTTTTATTTGGTGCGTTATTGATAGTTGATACCATGTTTAATAGGTCTTCAAAGTACTCTTTCCATCTCTGTTGCATATGTTGGTTATTTGATATTTGCAGTCAGTCTTTGTCGTTTATGAGCTCAGTAGGATCGTCGTTTTCTTTTCTCGCTCTTGTTGCTTTTGCAGCTTTATAAAAATCCCTTATGGCTCTCCTGAAGTACCTGCTCATATTTTGTCTGAATTATGTTTATTTGTTTTGCTTAGCTTCTTTGATCAAATTTGTAAACAATTTCTTATTTTCCTTAACTGCTTCTCAGATTTTTTTATTCAACCACTGCTTTCCCTTCTTTTGTCCTTAGTTTCCTTCCACATAAGTTCCAAATATTTTTGAAATGTTGATTACAGTTGATTTAAACTGTTTCCACTCTACTTCTACTGTGCTTACTTCGTTAAGGAAATTCTTGAATTGCTCTATTATTTTTTTCTTTTAAGGTTTTTTCTTGATTCTTGATCATTGATATTGTTTTAGTTTTCGTGTATGTTCTTTTTGTAACTTTTGTTTGTTTGCGTATCTTCTCTTTATTTTTTGGCTGTCTGAATGTCATCATAACCATTTTATGATCCGTTTCGTCTGTGTTATTAGGGATAGCTCTCCTGTCGGTTACTCTTTGCTTGTTCTGTTGACTTGTTAGTATAAAATCTGACATCTGCATGTTGTGTCATTCCACTTGTACCAGGTGTATAATTGCGACTCTCTGTGCTTGGAGAATATGTTGGTGATAAACAAATCATTTTAGTTACATTATTCCAGCAGTGTGAATCTATTTTCATTTATTTCAGCTGTCTTATCGCCAAAGGGTCCCATGATATCATTGTTCTCACTATTGCGTTTCCAACGCCTTCCATTCAAATCTCCCATCACTAACATGTCGTCACATTCATCATTCTTGTTGACAATTTTATTTGGTGTCTCATATATTTCTTCGCTGTCTTGTTCATTGTTGCTACGTGGTACATAAATATGAATGTAAGTTATTTTTTGGTCGTCTTTTAGTAATCTGGTTGTGATTATTCTTTCTGAGTAGTATTTTATTTGTAGTATATTTTTTGCCTATTCTGGGTATATGATTGAGCCTCCTCCGTGTGTTGGTTTTATTGTTTTATCGACTACTGAGAATAGTATCCTGCAGTTCATGTATGTTTTATTTATATGTTGTCCTTTTACTCTGGTGTTTGTTAATTTAATTTTCCTTTTTTAATTTGTCATTTCTTCCATATGTTAAACTTTTTTTCTTCACATATATTGATGGCTGCTACTGTATATGTGTGACCTATCTCAATTTTTATGTGATTTATTTGAGCATAAAACGTTTATTATCTACCGACCTCCTGTGTCAGTCGTAAGTTAAGGGCTTAACTTAAAAACACATCTTAGGTGTGTCCGGAGATGTTTCCCCACGATTTAAATCGCTATGTGTCACATGCGATATTTTACGATCTAACTGTACATTTTTAAATGACTGCATTTCAAAAATAATTATCTGATCTTGTCCTAACCCTTTAATATAACACTTTACACAACTTATGAATAATATGTCAGTTCATCATCATCAATATGTGTCATACCGGTTATAGTAGGCGATCATGTCCTTACACAACCTTCTATTCATCGTATATCGTATTAATTCTTTTGCCGATTGCTTGCCATGACACGAAGCTATCTAGTATTTTCTCTCTTTATCGTCCGCGATCTCGCTTTCCCTGTATTTTGTCAGTTGTAACCAAGTATTCTAACTTTCCTCTTCTCATGATGTTTCCGAATGACGTTGATTGTTTCTTTCAGATGTTTCTTAGGAGATAATTTGTTGTGTTTGCCTCTTTGAGAATTTCCACGCCAAAAGCAATGGACGAAGGAAAGAAGACGAAGAAAAACTGACAATAATTTCTTGCATAAGAAGTTTACCATTTTTTGAAATGCTATTTTGGCCTGTACTATTCTGCATATTATATATATGGTGTATCTTCCATCGGATGTTATTTTTGTGCCATAATATTTGATGCGCAGCACTTGTTTCTGATTTGTCCTGTTTACTTGTATGTTGGGTACAAATAATAATACATAAATATTATTATATGGGGAACTTCCGAGGCGATAATAGGGAATAATAGAACAAAGAAGTATGTGTTAGCACTCGGAAAAATTGACAGACAAACAACAATAGAAAAAAACGAAGAACAATATATGGTCCGAAGTGGGATCGAACCCGTACTCAGTGGCACCGCGCCTTGCCACGAGAAGCCGAACGCTTGGTACACTGCCACGCAGCCAACTAAAAAATTGGCTATTGCAGTAGTGTCTTCCACGAAAGGCGATCTCAATGACTATAGCATAGGGTAACGATCACAGACCGGAAATAAATTGTATATTTGTACTTTCCTATTAATGCAAGTATCTCCCAGTAGGGCTGAATACTTGTGTTGTAGACAAACATTTATTGGACGAAACAGCACGAATAGTAGTTCCCAGTGGTTATATACTGGGTACAAATAATAATACATAAATATTATTATATGGGGAACTTCCGAGGCGATAATAGGGAATAATAGAACAAAGAAGTATGTGTTAGCACTCGGAAAAATTGACAGACAAACAACAATAGAAAAAAACGAAGAACAATATATGGTCCGAAGTGGGATCGAACCCGTACTCAGTGGCACCGCGCCTTGCCACGAGAAGCCGAACGCTTGGTACACTGCCACGCAGCCAACTAAAAAATTGGCTATTGCAGTAGTGTCTTCCACGAAAGGCGATCTCAATGACTATAGCATAGGGTAACGATCACAGACCGGAAATAAATTGTATATTTGTACTTTCCTATTAATGCAAGTATCTCCCAGTAGGGCTGAATACTTGTGTTGTAGACAAACATTTATTGGACGAAACAGCACGAATAGTAGTTCCCAGTGGTTATATACTGGGTACAAATAATAATACATAAATATTATTATATGGGGAACTTCCGAGGCGATAATAGGGAATAATAGAACAAAGAAGTATGTGTTAGCACTCGGAAAAATTGACAGACAAACAACAATAGAAAAAAACGAAGAACAATATATGGTCCGAAGTGGGATCGAACCCGTACTCAGTGGCACCGCGCCTTGCCACGAGAAGCCGAACGCTTGGTACACTGCCACGCAGCCAACTAAAAAATTGGCTATTGCAGTAGTGTCTTCCACGAAAGGCGATCTCAATGACTATAGCATAGGGTAACGATCACAGACCGGAAATAAATTGTATATTTGTACTTTCCTATTAATGCAAGTATCTCCCAGTAGGGCTGAATACTTGTGTTGTAGACAAACATTTATTGGACGAAACAGCACGAATAGTAGTTCCCAGTGGTTATATACTGGGTACAAATAATAATACATAAATATTATTATATGGGGAACTTCCGAGGCGATAATAGGGAATAATAGAACAAAGAAGTATGTGTTAGCACTCGGAAAAATTGACAGACAAACAACAATAGAAAAAAACGAAGAACAATATATGGTCCGAAGTGGGATCGAACCCGTACTCAGTGGCACCGCGCCTTGCCACGAGAAGCCGAACGCTTGGTACACTGCCACGCAGCCAACTAAAAAATTGGCTATTGCAGTAGTGTCTTCCACGAAAGGCGATCTCAATGACTATAGCATAGGGTAACGATCACAGACCGGAAATAAATTGTATATTTGTACTTTCCTATTAATGCAAGTATCTCCCAGTAGGGCTGAATACTTGTGTTGTAGACAAACATTTATTGGACGAAACAGCACGAATAGTAGTTCCCAGTGGTTATATACTGGGTACAAATAATAATACATAAATATTATTATATGGGGAACTTCCGAGGCGATAATAGGGAATAATAGAACAAAGAAGTATGTGTTAGCACTCGGAAAAATTGACAGACAAACAACAATAGAAAAAAACGAAGAACAATATATGGTCCGAAGTGGGATCGAACCCGTACTCAGTGGCACCGCGCCTTGCCACGAGAAGCCGAACGCTTGGTACACTGCCACGCAGCCAACTAAAAAATTGGCTATTGCAGTAGTGTCTTCCACGAAAGGCGATCTCAATGACTATAGCATAGGGTAACGATCACAGACCGGAAATAAATTGTATATTTGTACTTTCCTATTAATGCAAGTATCTCCCAGTAGGGCTGAATACTTGTGTTGTAGACAAACATTTATTGGACGAAACAGCACGAATAGTAGTTCCCAGTGGTTATATACTGGGTACAAATAATAATACATAAATATTATTATATGGGGAACTTCCGAGGCGATAATAGGGAATAATAGAACAAAGAAGTATGTGTTAGCACTCGGAAAAATTGACAGACAAACAACAATAGAAAAAAACGAAGAACAATATATGGTCCGAAGTGGGATCGAACCCGTACTCAGTGGCACCGCGCCTTGCCACGAGAAGCCGAACGCTTGGTACACTGCCACGCAGCCAACTAAAAAATTGGCTATTGCAGTAGTGTCTTCCACGAAAGGCGATCTCAATGACTATAGCATAGGGTAACGATCACAGACCGGAAATAAATTGTATATTTGTACTTTCCTATTAATGCAAGTATCTCCCAGTAGGGCTGAATACTTGTGTTGTAGACAAACATTTATTGGACGAAACAGCACGAATAGTAGTTCCCAGTGGTTATATACTGGGTACAAATAATAATACATAAATATTATTATATGGGGAACTTCCGAGGCGATAATAGGGAATAATAGAACAAAGAAGTATGTGTTAGCACTCGGAAAAATTGACAGACAAACAACAATAGAAAAAAACGAAGAACAATATATGGTCCGAAGTGGGATCGAACCCGTACTCAGTGGCACCGCGCCTTGCCACGAGAAGCCGAACGCTTGGTACACTGCCACGCAGCCAACTAAAAAATTGGCTATTGCAGTAGTGTCTTCCACGAAAGGCGATCTCAATGACTATAGCATAGGGTAACGATCACAGACCGGAAATAAATTGTATATTTGTACTTTCCTATTAATGCAAGTATCTCCCAGTAGGGCTGAATACTTGTGTTGTAGACAAACATTTATTGGACGAAACAGCACGAATAGTAGTTCCCAGTGGTTATATACTGGGTACAAATAATAATACATAAATATTATTATATGGGGAACTTCCGAGGCGATAATAGGGAATAATAGAACAAAGAAGTATGTGTTAGCACTCGGAAAAATTGACAGACAAACAACAATAGAAAAAAACGAAGAACAATATATGGTCCGAAGTGGGATCGAACCCGTACTCAGTGGCACCGCGCCTTGCCACGAGAAGCCGAACGCTTGGTACACTGCCACGCAGCCAACTAAAAAATTGGCTATTGCAGTAGTGTCTTCCACGAAAGGCGATCTCAATGACTATAGCATAGGGTAACGATCACAGACCGGAAATAAATTGTATATTTGTACTTTCCTATTAATGCAAGTATCTCCCAGTAGGGCTGAATACTTGTGTTGTAGACAAACATTTATTGGACGAAACAGCACGAATAGTAGTTCCCAGTGGTTATATACTGGGTACAAATAATAATACATAAATATTATTATATGGGGAACTTCCGAGGCGATAATAGGGAATAATAGAACAAAGAAGTATGTGTTAGCACTCGGAAAAATTGACAGACAAACAACAATAGAAAAAAACGAAGAACAATATATGGTCCGAAGTGGGATCGAACCCGTACTCAGTGGCACCGCGCCTTGCCACGAGAAGCCGAACGCTTGGTACACTGCCACGCAGCCAACTAAAAAATTGGCTATTGCAGTAGTGTCTTCCACGAAAGGCGATCTCAATGACTATAGCATAGGGTAACGATCACAGACCGGAAATAAATTGTATATTTGTACTTTCCTATTAATGCAAGTATCTCCCAGTAGGGCTGAATACTTGTGTTGTAGACAAACATTTATTGGACGAAACAGCACGAATAGTAGTTCCCAGTGGTTATATACTGGGTACAAATAATAATACATAAATATTATTATATGGGGAACTTCCGAGGCGATAATAGGGAATAATAGAACAAAGAAGTATGTGTTAGCACTCGGAAAAATTGACAGACAAACAACAATAGAAAAAAACGAAGAACAATATATGGTCCGAAGTGGGATCGAACCCGTACTCAGTGGCACCGCGCCTTGCCACGAGAAGCCGAACGCTTGGTACACTGCCACGCAGCCAACTAAAAAATTGGCTATTGCAGTAGTGTCTTCCACGAAAGGCGATCTCAATGACTATAGCATAGGGTAACGATCACAGACCGGAAATAAATTGTATATTTGTACTTTCCTATTAATGCAAGTATCTCCCAGTAGGGCTGAATACTTGTGTTGTAGACAAACATTTATTGGACGAAACAGCACGAATAGTAGTTCCCAGTGGTTATATACTGGGTACAAATAATAATACATAAATATTATTATATGGGGAACTTCCGAGGCGATAATAGGGAATAATAGAACAAAGAAGTATGTGTTAGCACTCGGAAAAATTGACAGACAAACAACAATAGAAAAAAACGAAGAACAATATATGGTCCGAAGTGGGATCGAACCCGTACTCAGTGGCACCGCGCCTTGCCACGAGAAGCCGAACGCTTGGTACACTGCCACGCAGCCAACTAAAAAATTGGCTATTGCAGTAGTGTCTTCCACGAAAGGCGATCTCAATGACTATAGCATAGGGTAACGATCACAGACCGTTTGTATTTGATAGTGGAAGACACTACTGCAATAGCCAATTTTTTAGTTGGCTGCGTGGCAGTGTACCAAGCGTTCGGCTTCTCGTGGCAAGGCGCGGTGCCACTGAGTACGGGTTCGATCCCACTTCGGACCATATATTGTTCTTCGTTTTTTTCTATTGTTGTTTGTCTGTCAATTTTTCCGAGTGCTAACACATACTTCTTTGTTCTATTATTACTTGTATGTTGCAGGGTGGTGATGATTGATTTCTTTGATACTTCTCGATTACTTATGTTTTCTTACTATTCAGACTTAGACATTTCTTGTTGCTTTCTTGTAATATTATCTCTAAATTTCTTGTTCTTCATTCTCTGTCTCTGCAATTATGACTGTGTCATCCGCATATCGCACATTGTTTATGTTGTGACCGTTGACTTCACTTCCTATTGTATATATTATGGTTCTCAGACTTTTGCTGTAAAGTGAATACAAATAAGGAGACAGAACACAGCCTTGTCTGACTCCTTGTCTGATATATATACGTATAAAGAGGAAATTGGAGAAATTGCCAATCAACCACTAATATCTTCAGTAATCAAGAAAAAACGATGGTCATATGTTAGACATGTGTTGAGAAGAGATAATAACCGAATAGCAAAGCAAGCCCTCATGTGGGAAACAAAATGTAAGAGGACGTGAGGAAGACCCAGAGAGACACTGAAATGAACATTGATGAGAGAGGCAAGAGCAGTAGGAATAGGCTCCCTCAATAAGATAGAGCTGCTTGCACAGAACAGAGACAAATGGCGAGATTTGATAAAATATCTTTAAAAGAATTGAAAACTGCGAGAGAAAAAAATTCAGATAAGAGGAGGATTATCTTGGTCTACACCCTATGGGCCGGCTACAGCTCGAAAGGACAATATATATATATATATATATATATATATATATATATATATATATATATATGTCTTTATGAAGCTCTATAATCTCTTTCTATCAATATTCTCAGGATGTATATTGGATTTTTGGTTGCCCTTTCCTTTACAAATTCACATTTTTTTTGTCGCTTATTTGTGGTTTAAATGTATTCCTTACACGTCTCATGATGATTCTTAGTAATATGTTCCTCATGTGGTTCATAAAACTAATATTGCGATGATATTCCCAATCAGTGGCGCCTGACTTCTTCGGTATGGCTACAAAGATAAGTTGTAGTAGATCTTCGAGTATGTGTCCAGTGTTATATACGTAAATGAGAAGTTTTGTTATGAATAAACATATTTGTTAGAAACACTTTTTCGGTAACTTTTATCACATAACCCACACTCCGAAATTAAAACACACCTTAATGGTGGACAACCGGAAACCTCTAAATCATCAATAAACACAATAAACGGGGAGTCACATGAAACAGTTCAACCACTTCACATATCCGGGGCTCTAAAGCCGCCAGCGAAGGATCACAAACAGAAGCACTAGTCCAGGCATTGGCAGCCCAGATAAGATGGAACTTTATTTGGATAAACAAAATCATATCGCTAAGATGGTGGATCAAACAATTATGAATAATATCTCCTTCTTTCTTTTATTTTTCTTCTTCTTTCCTTTCTCATTTTCCTTTCAATGTTGAGGGGAGATATAACTTTCGTTCTTTTGCTCTCCATTCCACCCATTCTACTGTTGTTGGTCTTTCTAATATTCTGTCAATCCATATTTTTCGTTTTTGGCCCTTGTGTCTGGTGTTCTCGCAACGTTTGTTAAAATTTCGTTGTTTTGTGTTTTGATCTTTCGACCTTATCATGTTACCAAACCATTCGATCGGTTTTTTTCTTTACATGTTCTATTTTGTGGGGATTGTTCCTAGTATGTTTCTCAGTTCTTCATTACTGATCAGGAAGTAGAAAATCCATGCCAGGAACCAATTCAAGAGAGTTAAGTGAGCATAGACCCAAGCATTACATTCATCATCATCATCAAGTGCCGGGCCTAGTGGCGTAAGTGATCATGTCTCTCCACAACATTCGATCTCGGCAGCTATTTATCATTTCTGTTGTTGACCTTATGCCAATCCATTCTCTTAAGCTGTCTGTTATTTTTTCTCTTTGCTTCCCTCTATCTCTTCGTCCCTCAATTTTTCCAGTTGTTACAATATATTCAAGTTGTTCTCTCCACATTACATGGCCAAAATATGATGATTGTCTCTTCCTAACATTGGAAATTAACTCTCTTTTTGCTTTGACCTTTCTCAGAACCTCTTCATTACTCTTCTTAGCTGTCCATGGTATTCTCAACATTCTTCTGTAAAACCACATTTCTACAGACTCAAGTGATTTTCTTGTCTGTTGTCCTATTGTCCATGATTCGCATCCGTATGTTAAGACTGGCTCTACGTAACATTTAAGAACTCTTTTTCTTGTTTCTATTGTCAAAAATGGATTGCATAGTATTTTCCTCATTTTTTGGAAAGCTGCTTTTGCCTGAGCCATTCTACATCTCACCTCTTTTGTACATCTTCCACCTGAGGTTAACAAAGTTTCCAAATATTTAAATTCATTTACCTGTTTTAAGAGTGTTCCA
Organism: Megaustenia siamemsis; assembly: GCA_032433765.1. NCBI lineage: Eukaryota > Metazoa > Mollusca > Gastropoda > Stylommatophora > Ariophantidae > Megaustenia > Megaustenia siamemsis. The sequence goes on from JAVIAB010000046.1 coordinate 12,822,662, forward strand.
CTTGTCTTTATTTTGCACTGAGGTGATGTCTTTTTCTTTGTTGTTACCATTACCTCTGTCTTTTTGCTATTAAGGCTGAGTCGTTTACGCATTACATTAGGCACTTAAAATCCAAACATAAGACGCTGTGTAGATAGGAAAAGGCGATATCGAAGGCAATTAAGATGGCTAGAGAAACGTTCTCTGAGGATCCATTCGCCTTTGAGAAGGAGCTGTCTGAACCGCCAAGATCTGGAACATTGACAGTCGGACAGCACAAGGAAGTGCTGGAGAAACATCTGAGAGAGATCTACTTGTATAGCAAGAGAGACCCTTAAGTCTATGGCAGGTCTGATGTGGTCGAGCGAACCTGGCACCCCATTCAACAATAGGTCTCCGCAGCTACTAGAAGTGACAAATGTAGTTCACAGATCACGTAACAACTCAGCCCCAGGTCCAAACGGCGTTTCGTACCTGGTCTACAAAAGATACTCAGAGGTACTGAAGCGACTACAATCTGTCTAAAGAAAATTGTCTCCCACTTTTGTTGTCAAATTCAAAGTATCTTATAGATTTGAATACTTGTTTTAAATGACAGTTTATCTTTTAAAATGTACGAATTGCCATTATTAATGGTTGTGTTCTTTATTTTCAGTTGCCGGTGATACGTAAGTTGTTCACTAAATTATGTAAACAACTTTGATTCAAACACATAAATCATCATCATCATGTGTCTTACCGGTTGGCGTAGGCGATCATGTCCTTCCACAAAATCTATCTACAGTGCATCGTATCAGTTCTGTTATTGACAGCTTTCCATGCCATGGCACCAAGCTATCTAGTATTTTCTCTCTTTAGTTTCTGCGATCTTTCTTTCCTTTTATTTTACCAGTTGTAACAAAATATTCCAACTTTCCTCTTCTCATGATGTGTCCATAAATGTTGATTGTTTATTTCTGATGTTTTTTAGGAGTTCCATTTTAGTGTTTGCTTCTTTGAGAATTTCCTCATTGGTTCTTTTAGCTTCCAGGTAATGTTCACCCTTCTTCTGAGAAATCCCATCTCTGTGGCCTCTATAGCTCGTTTCAAAACATATGCCCAACTTCAAAACGCTATTACTCTCTAACCGTTTGTTAAATACTTTTGAAATTTTTCCAAATGTTATTAGAATGCAAAAGACCCTTTAAATGTATATTTAACAAATATCTTGCAGCTGCAGTTTTCTTAAAGCGGCGATATTTCTTTGATGTTTGTCAAAATTGTAAATTGTGAAGCCCTAAATAATAGAAATTACCGTAGTTGCTGGTCTACGATTAATTTTCACTAGGTAAAGGCGTGACGTAATGGGGAAATAACTGGATAAAACAAAACACCAGGAGAATTATTGTCTGCTCAGTTCGAGGACGGACGATAATAATATCAAGGTATACCTGTATGTCCAATTTTCATAGTTGTGTGGTCCTGAAAAGGACCGTTTGTTGAAATAATTTAAGGTAATATAGGGGCCAACATTGTGGGGGCTATATACTTTCATTCTGAATCAGACGAGTCTAAAAGATTAATAACTGTTTGGGGTTGAACATTCCACAAACCATCATTTTTCCAATATTCCTCTTCCTGTTTTAAGACGTGGTCTTCACATTTAGCCCAATAATCTTTGTCTATATTTAATAAAGCGAGATTAGCAAGAGTCTTTACATCGCATATTTTGAATTTTGTATTTTCATCTGCCACTTGTCCTTTTAATTTTGCCCAGATTAGTTCTATTGGATTTAAATGAGCATGGTAAGGTGGCAGCCTCAAACTTATATGACAGTGCTCTTGGATAATCTTATCTATTTGAAAAATCCTTGTCCTCTGTTTTTGCTTTACTAGAGATAGTAATTCAGGTTTTAAGTACATGTTATTAAATTGTATGTGCTCCTTTGTGAGCCATATCTTAATAGCATCTTTTGTACTGGATGACGTCGGGACTTTATCTTCAAGTGCAACAATGTTGTGGTACGCTGCATTGTCCATTATTAGGCAAGATGGTCGATCTAGTGCTGGGAGAACAGAATTTTCAATCCAATGTCTAAATATGTGACCATTCATCTCAGAGTGATAATCCCGATTGTCTATGGATTTTGAAAGAAAAATGAGCTCTGCATTATGTATTAGTCCATGTTGTCGACTACCTGCATGAGCAATTATCAAGCGCTGTCCTTTGCTGCTAGGTATTAATCTCTTAATCTTTCCATCTGATGACTGTCATTCCCTTTGGTTAGTGTGGTGAGCATTGATCCATGTTTCATCCAAGTACACAATATCATAACCTTGCTTGCGCACCTATTTTACTTCACGTAAGTACTTGCTTCTCATGACTACTATATGTGGCTTCTCACAGATGATGTTTCGTCCATTGGAATACTTTCTGAATGTAAAGCCTGCAGCTCTCACATTCCTCCATAATGTAGACTTTGATATTTCAATACTGTTGTTCTTTTTCAGCGATACTTTTAATTTTCTTATTGTAACAGTTTCATTCATACCCAACATTTTGCGAATTTCACTTCTAATAAGTTCACTGTAGAAATTATGCAACATTTTTGCTCTTCCTTGTGATTTTGTATATTTTGAACATTGACGGTCACGTGCTTGAATCCAGCGATTAAATGACCGTTTAGATAAATCCAAAATGTGTCTTGTCCTATTCTCAGGGTTTTCTAAAGAATGAAATAATCTTCCTCGTTTAGCCTCTTTGCAAAAATAGTCATACATTTTTATTGCGATGTTTTGTAAACTGCAGAATTTCATTTTAAGACTCATGATAAATGTTATTGTTCCACGTTACGCCGCTGAATTAACGGAAATGGAACACACAATGCCTCGTGTTTACTACAAGTGTCTAATTGTGTCAGAGAACTCACGCGGAAAGCGTGAAAAATCGTAAATTTGAGCGTGTATAGATTTGTAATCGCTATTTTTAACTTAAATACTGTAAACACTAAGTTTTGACTACATCAATGGGTCGTTATAAATTTATATAAATCAAATAAGCAATAATAATAACCAAATGTTTGTTTTTAATGAAATTAATTCCCTGTTGGGTTCTAATCATTATAACTATACATGCAAATTTTGAAAAAAATACAAAAAGCGGTTTAAAAGATATTGATTTTTAAAGTTGGGCACGACTTATGAAACAAGCTATAATCGTCTTTTCATTTGTTTGTCTACTATCCATGATTCACCTCCATAGGTCAGAATTGATTCCATATAGCACCGATGAACTATCTTCTTTCTCACTTCTATTGACATAGATTTGTTGCATAAGATATTTTTCATTTTCTGAAATGCTATTTTGACCTGAGCTATTCTGCTTTTTATTTCTGTGGTGCATCTCCCATCTGATGTTATTATTGTGCCCAAGTATTTGACGCGTTGCACTTGTTTCAGATTTGTCCTGTTTATTTTTATGCTGCATGATGGTGATGGTTGTTTCTTCGATATGACCATTACTTCTGTTTTTTTTTGCTATTCAGACTGAGACATTTCTTGTTACTTTCTTTTAGTATTATGTCTATCATTTCTTGTAGTTCATTCTCTGTCTCTGATATTAAGACTGTGTCATCCGCATATCCCAAATTATTTATGTTGTGACCGTTGACTTCAATTCCTTTTTTGTCTACTATTGATCTCATAATATGTTCACTGTAAAGTGAAAACTACTATCATACTCTACTTATCATTCATCTGTCTATTTACTCTAAGCATATCTAGTTCTAACTGTATATTTATTGCAGATTTATGTGTCTTCCGTATTTTTATTCTCATCTTTCTATTACCTGGTATGTGGTCACTATTGCAATCTGCTTCTGGCCTTGTTTAACAGATGTTAGTCCATTCCTGAATCTTTTCTGTACCAGTATAAAATCAATTTGATTGTGTACATTTTTGTCTGGGCTTTGCCATGTCCATAATCGCCTAGGGTGTTGTTTGAATCTGATATTAATTATATCCATTGGTCTGCCTCTCAATTTTACTAGCAGAATTTTATCTTATACTGGCCAAAAATCCTTTCACTGTTTTGCTTCTTTCTCTATCTAACATGATGCCTACTCCTCTTTCGTGTGTGGCTCCCCCAGAGTAAATTACATTTCCACTGTCGCGTTGTAATAATCCTGCTCCTTTCCATCTTATTTCATATAGTCCCAAGATGTTCAACTTCATTCTTTTTTTTCTTGGCTGATGTTTTCTAGTTTGCCAACTTGAAATGCTGATCTAATGTTCCAAGTTCCTATAGCTAGTGCCCTTTTATTTTTTATTTTGCATACAGTTGCTTGATGACGATCGGGTGTCACCTGTAGCACATGACCCTCCTTACCGGAAGAGGTTGCTTTGGAGTCCCCATTACTGTTGTTAGCTGTAGATATTAAGTTGTGTTTTAACATGATTATGCTAGGCATTATAAGAAGATAGTTTGATAAATAAATAGAACCAGAAAATGACTTGCTCATAAATGTGGACATTTGAGAAGTGACCAAGAAAAAATATGTATTAAAGTATCTCACGTCCATTTCTATTAGAGAAGAGCGGGGCATATATACAAGTTGTAAGGATCCACTTTCTACACTCCATGATTGAACATAATTCAAATACCTAGGAAGTTTAGGGACTAACGATAATTCACAAACATAAGATATATAATCAACATACAACAAAGCTTGTAAAATCATTGGACAGTTATTACCACTATTGTCCAACAAGGAAATAACTCTGGAGGCAAAATATATAACTATACAATACAATCTTCATCCCAACGTTGTGCTACCAATGCCAGACCTGAACACTAGTTGCAAGAACAATAAGAAAATAACCTCTACTGAGATGAAATATGTTTGACGAATGACATGAGATTGTCAGAGAAATAAGATCTGAAATGAAGGGCTGAGGAAAAAAAAAACTAGGAAAAGCCCCCGCCATAGAATATATAAAGAAACAAGAGATAAAATGGTTTGGCCACGTGACAAGACAAAATGATCAAAGCACAACACAACGAGCCTTCAGCAAACGTTGTGAGAATACCAGACCCTATGGTCGACCACGGAGAAGATGAATGGATGGAATATTAAAAGTACTTGGAAACATAACAGAAACAGAGGAGAAAAGAAGAGCAAAAAACCGCAAATTATATCTCCCTTCGACGATGAAAGGCAAATGAGGAGGAAAAGAAGGAGAAGAAGAAAGAAGATGATTGAACTTCAAGTCTCGTGGAAGATCAAGAATCAGAAGGACAGACACAATCATAGAAATCCTTTTGTTCACGTACTAGAAATTATCAATGCACCACCACAATCATGATCATCATTAATATCGCCATCATGAATATCATCATCGTCTTCATCAGTATCAGCATCATGATCACTATCATCATCATTGAAATTAATGTCACCATCATGATCATCATTATTATTCTCATAATCGCACCATCATGACCATCTTCCTCATTCATATCAATATATTCACAACGTTGATAATTATCACTCTCATCAATATCATCTTCATGCATATCATCATCATCATCGTCATCACTATCATCGTCATCATCAATATCATGATGATGATGATCATCATCCTCATCAATATCACCATTTTGATCATCAAATTCCTCAATTACACACCATCATAATCATGATCATCAACATCATCAATATCACCAACATAATTATTATCATTATACACATCAAAATCATTATCATGAAGAGACTTCCGTTCAATAAGGCCGATAGGTGACAACTACCATTCATGCTCATTCTGGAGGGTATTCCTTGTGGCAGTTTCCTCATCCTCCAAACCCGGCTTGTTGCTGGAGCTACTGAGTGTGTTGGTCTGTGCACAACGTGAGCTGTATATTTCATCCGAATCGTGTTTCGATGTTCCCATTGCTTACGATGAAAAATGGTATCTTACAACGAAGTACGGTTCAGTTAGGGTTTACTTTCGGTGCTGCTTAGCCTTATGTCTTTTAGCGTGTGCTTTTAGCTGTTACGTTGGGGACTGCAGCTGCCGTTCTTTGTTAGGATCTTTCGATGAGATTAGTTTTGATTCGGATGATTCCACTGGCACGTGCTGTTGAACAATTATGGATATTGGTTCGTGTGCGGTGATACCGAGGCTTTCTACTAACCATAACTAACCATTATCATGATTATCATGTTCATCAATGTCACCATCACCATCATCATCATCAAAATCACCATTACGATCATCATCATCATCAATGTCACCATCACGATCATCATCCTTATCAATTTCATCATCATGATCATGATCATCATCAATATCACCACCACGATCATCATAATTATCAATATCACCATTATGATCACCATCCTCATCAATAATACCACCATTATCATCATCCTAATCAATTTCATCATCATGATCATCATCATTATCAATATCCCCACCATGATCATGACTTATCATTTTCACCATTATGACGATGATCATCATCATTATCAATAATTTCACCATCATGTTCAAGTGCCTTGCGTTCTGATGTAGGTAAACATGACTTTCCACAGTTATCTATCAGTGCCTCTGTTTATAGGTTCTGTGGTCGACAATCAAATAAATCATTGTCTTAAAATCTCTTGTATCGTTTATTTTAGCTTCCTTCTATTCCTTCCTCACGTTAATTCGTCCTTTTGTCACAACATAATCCAATACCTCTCATTACATTGCAACAAATAGAATTACGATTGTTTCCTCCATATAATGAACATACGCTTTTTCTCTTTTCATTGGAGTTGGTATCATCATTGTCATCATTATCACTCATCACCAAAGTCATAGCTCTGTATAAGGAGTTGGTATCATCATCGTCATCATTATCACTCACCACCAAAGTCATAGCTCTGTATAAGGAGTTGGTATCATCATCGTCATCATTATCACTCACCACCAAAGTCACAGCTCTGTATAAGGAGTTGGTATCATCAGTGTCATTATTACCACTCATAAGCAAAGTCATAACTCTGTATAAGCAGTTGGTATCATCAGTGTCATTATTACCACTCATCACCAAAGTCATAGCTCTGTATAAGGAGTTGGTATCATCATTGTCATCATTATCACTCACAACCAAAGTCATAGCTCTGTATAAGGTGTTGGTATCATCATAGTAAAAAAAATATGGACTAGATATGAATATAAAAAGACTAAAACTATGATCATAAACAAAGAAAATTCTCAAGACCTACAATTAAATATCAAATTTGAAGGAATACATCTAGAGACAGGCCAGAGCTACAACTACCTGGGACATACTATAACCAGTGATGGAAAATGTACAACTGAAATAAATAAAAGAATAGGAATGGCAAAAAGTAATTTCAATGCCATGAAAAATATACTAACATCAAAACAAATAACACCAGGGCTGAAACTAAGATTAGCAAAATATTACATCTTCTCAATATCCCTGTATGGTGCACAAACACGGGCATTAGACCAGAAAACAACAGAAAATTGAAGCCTTTGAAATGTGGATTTATAGAAGAATAGGTAGAATTGGTTGGAAAGAACAGAAAACAAACGAGGACGTTTTAAAACAACTAAAAATGAAAAAAGAACTACTAAACACAATTAGAGCAAGACAAATGCAATTTGTTGGTCATGGTAATAGACACAACAGTCTAATAAAAGTAATACTAGAAGGGAAAGTAGAAGGTAAAAGAGGCAGAGGCAGACCAAGACTAACATGGACGAGTAACATCAAAAGATGGACAAGTCAGCCTATGGCAATCTGCACCATCAAAACAAGAGACAGAGTGGAATGGCGCTCCATGGTAGCCAACCTTCGATGCGGAGACGGCACTCAATGATGATGATCATCATTGTCATCATTATCACTCACCACCAAAGTCATAGCTCTGTATAAGGAGTTGATATCATCATCGTCATCATTATCACTCACCACCAAAGTCATAGCTCTGTATAAGGAGTTGATATCATCATCGTCATCATTATCACTCACCACAAAAGTCATAGCTCTGTATACGGATTTTTTTTTCTCGTCATCGTCATCATTATCACTCACCACCAGACCCATAGCTCTGAACAAGGAGTTTGTTATCATCATCACTCATCACTAGAGTCATAACTCTGTATTTGGAGTTTTTTATCATCATCACTCATCACTAGAGGCATAGCTCTGTATATGGAGTATGTATCATCATTACTCATCACTAGAGTCATAACTCTGTATATGGAGTTTGTTATCATCATCACTCATCACTAGAGTCATAACTCTGTATTTTGAGTTTTTTATCATCATCACTCATCACTAGAGTCATAGCTCTGTATATGGAGTTTGTTATCATCATCACTCATCACTAGAGTCATAACTCTATTTGGAGTTTTTTATCATCATCACTCATCACTAGAGTCATAACTCTATTTGGAATTTTTTATCATCATCACTCATCACTAGAGTCATAGCTCTGTATGTGGAGTTTTTTTTTAATCATCATCACTCATCACTAGAGTCATAACTCTGTATATGAAGTTTTTTATCATTATAACTAAACACTAATGTCAAAACTCTTGATTGAGAAAAGAACATCTAAAAACATGATACAAACGCAGTGATAATATGCAACTGTAGAATGTGATAGGTCCATTACTAAGAAGATTTCAGAAAAAAATAATTACTGTACAACGTAGTTATTACATGCTCTCTTCAGTAAATAAATATGTCTAATGTATATGTTTTAAATATATGAAGACATAGAACATGCACAATAAATGATATAAGAACCACCACGCTTATGCTCAACTCTGATTTTAATTGCCCAATATGTGACATGGATCGTTTATTTGTACAAGAAGTAGAATAAAAGAAATAAGAAGGTTATAATAACGGTTTGAAATACATTTTTTTTTCATTCTTAAAATGTACAAATTACGAACAATGATATCGAATGCATTGGTTTTTTTTTTTTTTTTCAGATGTGGGGTCCGTGACCAGTAAGTTTTTAATTAAACATCTTAGCCACTTAACTTAGCAACTTAGCCATTTAACCATCAATAAATAAAAATAAATAGTGAATGAGCTACATGAGAATGTACACAAGTTTATCGACCAGAAAATATTTTTCAAGGTTCATCATTTATTTTTGTAAGGTGTCGTGGTAAATTGAACCACTAGCACTGCACGCTTCGGACAACTGAAGATACGAGTGAAACCTTGTGCAAAAAACACAGTATCACATAAATGCTACAGAGTTACAACAGGCCAACAACAAACATCACGACATATTTATTCGGTAAAATTAAACTGTAGCTGTACACTGGAAAGACATCCGCCATTCTCCCTTCCTGGTTGTACCAACTCGCGCCCACTTCTATCGGTTCTACTCCCAGCTCACCCCTTCCGACTCTATTCACTTGCAGTCACCACTTCTCTACCCCCACTATTCATAACCCCCCCCCCCTTATCATGGTGTCCACTCTTAGTCCTCTTCTAGGACTCCACTTGTCTATTCATCAGTCACTCAGATCCACCTCTCTTTGTATCCCCCTCAGTTTCACCATTTCCCCATTTCTCAATCTTTCTATGCATGCATTTCTTACGTACCCTTCCTCTTTTACTCCACTTCTTCCAGACTCCCTTTCTTTCTATTCACTTCTGACCTACCGCCTCTCCTCCTATCTACTTTTCACATACCTCTTCCTTTTCCCTCCTCTCCATATCTCCTCTCTGATAATTCTATAACTCTCTATGGACTAACCTCCTGCGCAGCATCCCTCTACCGCCCTTCTCCCTACCTACTTTACTTATACTGGTTTTATTATTCTTCCTCTCCTTATCTATTTCTCTGGTATGTACTTCCTCCCTCTCCTCTTTGACCTACCACTCTATTCATCCATTTTCAGCCCATTCATCCTGTACAGACTATCTCTCTTACTCACCTCATAGTTCACTACCTTGTCTTTTTATTCATCCTTTCTTTGAACATCTTGTTCGGTTACCATCCTGTATTATCCGAGTAGATTTATGAGGCCACTTATCTATCTCCTTCTTCCTCTCCCCCCGGTCTTTGTTTGCACGCAGTTTTGCCCCCACCTGGGACTTTGTTTTGGGCTTCTATTTTTCCTCTGACAATCGACCATTGTTTTATTATCAGTCTGACTGCCACGCCTATACCCTTTTTTCCTCCCTTCCCCCCTCTTAGTGGTTATCCCACGACCCAGGTCCTTTGTCCATCTATACATCGCGTGTTTACGTCACGTGTTGCTTTCCGGATATAGCCTGAACGCTCTAGTCATTCTGATGTATTCCATCACGACGGACAGACCTGTTGTTCAAGCTAAGTCATTTTCATATACTTTTATGATACATTTTTCTCTTTTTACTATTTTAGTTCTACTCTATAGTCTGGAACTCTTCCTCTTCTTTCTATTTTTATATCTCGACGCTCACCCTACCTCTCCCCATATAGCATACACATCTATATCTCTCTCCTTTTTTTTTTTGAACATCCAACTTTTCTCCCCCTCTATTTGATCATCTAACATGTAGTTATAGATACTTGTCCTTCACCGTTTGTTGTCGTTGTCCCTGTATTCTGAAGAAGGTCACAGGCAGAAACGTAAGTATTGTGTTGTGTTCCTTCCTTGTAAAACTGTCACCATACATTGGAGTGTTTATCACACCTCACCACTGGCTCTATTCAAGAAGATTGTGTGAAGGGAAGACACAATTCATTCAAACAGATTGTGTGAAGGGAAGGAAGACTCCTTTCAAGGGGATTGTGTGAAGGGAATGCAGACTTCATTCAAAGAGAATGTGTGGAGGGAATGCAGACTACTTTCAAAGAGATTGTGTGAAGGGAAGGCTGATTCCATTCTGGGAGATTGTGTGAAGGGAATGCAGACTTCATTCAAAGAGATTGTGTGAAGGGAAGACTGATTCCATTCTAGGAGATTGGGTGAAGGGAAGGCAGACTCCATTCAAGGTGATTGTGTGAAGGGAAGGCAAATTCAATTCTGGGAGATTGTGTGAATGAAGGCAGACTTCATTCAAAGAGATTGTGTGAAGGGAAGGCAGACTCCATTCAAGGTGATTGTGACAAGGGAAGACAGACTTCACATCTCCTTTTTCCTTTCCTCACCAGTAAACAGATTGATATAATATGTCTGAAAATATAGGGCATTAAAATACACGTAGTTTAGTTTTCTTTTGTTTTTGTTGTTGAAATGCGTTATCTATGTCTTCCTCTTCCATTTTTATTTTCTATTATTGCATTTCCCGGATGATTTTTCTCCCTTGGCTTGTGTAAGTAAGTAACCTCTTCATTTTGAGTAGTCTCAAAATCTCATATATTTCATTTCTTCTCAAAGCAAATAGAGAGTATTTCTTTCGTCAGTGGATCAACATTTCTAAAGCGTTTCCACCAAAACTTATATGAACTTCGCTAACGTAAACAATAAAAAAATCACCACGATACATCTGATCATAATTATCGAACCTATGACATGGAAGACTTGCTGACCCAAGTGTGTAAACATAGAATTATGCTATAAATAACAATGGACACGTTTTCTAATTTCTCAAATGTAATAATTACAATTATTGAAATTATATATATTGAACATATATTTTTTTTTAGATTGAAAACTACCCAAGAATTGTAAGTTGTTTACTGGAATCTATAAGTAACACAACTGGAAATAACTAAACATAAATTGTGAATGATCTTACATTTGAATGTAAATAGCCTAATTGTTGGACTAAATATATGCATTACCGCCCCTCGCCTCTCTATTAATACAAACAGGTATGGGAAAAGTTGCAACTGTTTGTGTTGCGATTTGAGAAGCTCAGTTTTCTGACTTCAAGGTTCGAGAATGGCCAAGAGTCAATGTGATTGTATTACAATAATGAAACAAATTATTGAAAAGTAATAGTTACCAGTGTGATATAATTGTTGCTGCAACGTTCCATTGACACATCTATGCGGTAAGACGAGTTGTCAAGTAGCGACAAGACAAACTGATAGTTAGGGGTAAAATAAGATGGCAATACACGGTAAGACAGGATGATAGTTAGCTGTAATGGCAGATCGTAATTAGTAGATACATGACGTTATCTGTACCTGGCTTCTATTAATGAAATAAAATAGAGGGAGATAAAAACGACACGTTGAATATTCTGCTATCAGCATAGGATCTTTACAAAAGGCAAAATCTACATAGTTAACTATCTATCTATTGACCTTTCGAGACGTAGCCGGCCCATATGGCATAGACCCAGATACTCTTTCTCTTATCTAAATTTGTATTCTAACATGTTTCAAACCTTGTAAAGATATTTTATCAAATCACGCCATGTGTCTCTGTTCTATGCAAGCTACTCTATCTCACTGAGAGAGCCGATTCATGCTGTTCTTGCCTCTCTCATCTCTCTCATCAATGTTCTTCACAGTGTCTCTCTAGGTCGGCCTCTTTTCCTCTTACCTGTTGTTTACCACATGAGGGCTTTCTTTGTTGTTCCGTTATTATCTTTTCATCACATGTCCAACATATGACCATTGTCTTTTCTTTATTACTGAAGATATTAGTGGTTAATTGGCGATTTCTCTAATTTCCTAGTTCCTTTTGAATTCGTTCCACGCTATACCAAGTATTTTCCTTAGACATTTATTTTCGAATGCGTTCAACTTTGTTTCTATATCTCTTATTGTTTTACAACTCTCACACGTAAGGGTTGATAGTACGAAAAGGCAAAATACGTTCAAATAAAACTGAGCAGTCGCCCCAAAAAAATGTTACTAAGTTACACTAAAAGCGATTGTGTTGAACAGCAAATTAGAAAATGTAATGTAGCGTAGTGCTGCAAATGTGAATGAAGTGATAAGTTTCCTAACTAAGCCACCGAGGCCCCAAAAGATTTAGATTTACAAAAAAAAAAGATTTAACAATTAAAAATAATATAATAATTGACTGATAGTTACCATTCTACAGAGGAAATAAAAAAAAATATGGAAACGTCAAAGGACAAAGCGGGCTGGAAAGAACACTAATGGACGATATGATTCTTTGGCAGACCAAGAAGAAGATGGTTTAACGACATCAAGAAGGCCTTGAAAATGGACATAGAAGAAGTGGAAGAACTGACTAGAGACATAGATTCTTTTAAACGGGCAGTAATGAATGCAACGTTCTGTAAAGGAATTTCGACCTGATCATGATGGCATCGAGATTTGGTTCATGTGCAGAAGAATAATACACCGTTTCCTAATCTGATGAAACACTGAAAAGCTTAATTTCTGGTCATCTTCTTAATGTTAACAGTCCGTTCTACTCCTTGTCTTATTTCTATTTTGGCTACAGACCAAACAACCATTAGTCAGTACCACTAGTTGCATATGGGAGCTGCAATAGCTCAGTGGTTAGTGAACTGGACTACAAAGGACAAGAGGTAGCGTTCGATCCCAATCGACGGCTCAGTTTCACCCAGCCTTTAATAGGTAACGGAGTTTTTTTCTGGGAAAGTAAAGCTGCCCCGGGCGTAATACCGACCACATTACCCCAAAATTCATGTGCCGAGGATCTGTAAAATGTATGGTCACTAACAGCATATTCCCTATACGCCACTTGGCGTGGAAAGGGTACTTTTTTTTTACTAGCGAAAGATAACAGTTCTTGGGAATTTTTGCTGAATCTCTTCTGAGTTTGTGACCTATCCACTTTCAAAGGTTTCCTTTTATCGTGCTGTTCGTAACTCGTCGATTGTAACTTTTATGCTGCTGTTATAGTCCGTTCAGAAATTCATAATCACACCTGAATTAGTTTTGCGTGATAACCGCTTGTTATTTTGGTTTCAAAATTTGCATGCAATCTTAGAATATTGATGACGCAAAGATTTTGGTATTTTTTGTTCCACAAACACAACAGATTATGCACATCAGCGAATTCCTTTGATCTTTTATGACGATATCACACAAGTTGATTCAACTTTTAGAGTTTACAGTAATCGTGTTAAATTTTCCAGGTTACTGCAATTCTTGTCAGAGGCGTATCTACATAGTGCTTAATTGTGTGTGTTGTTCGTTATGTTTATTTGCAAACATGAATTCAATTGGTTACAATTAGTCTCTGTCCTTCGGTCCCCATTAGACCCCAGGACCGTCCTAACTGCAGCTGGAATTGAATTCATCTTAATTTTAATCATTCCGAATCTGAAGATTCCAAGAGGTTGATAATCATTACTGGCTGGACAAATAGTAATCCATCTCGTTTCCAGTACTCATCTTCCACCCGCAGCACATGTTCAACGCACTTCTTCCAGAACGGAATGTCTATTTTTGAGAGAGACTCGCGTGTCAGAACTTCAACATCACACAAATTAAACGTTCTGTTCTGTTCTGCAAATTGTCCTTTGACGTGAGCCCAGACGAGTTCGATTGGATTACGGCGCGCATGATATGCAGGGAGTCGAAGAGAGGTGTGGTCGTATTTCTCAATGATTTTGTCAACATGGTACACCTTTTTTCTTATTCGTATTCTTCACAAGTTGTAACAATTCGGATTTTAAATATGTGTCGTCAAATTTGACATTTTCATTCGCAAGCCATGTCCTAATTTGCTCTTTTGTATTTGATGCAGTAGGCACTTTGTCTTCCTCTGACACGACATTGTGGTATGATGCATTATCCATGACTATGCATGAAGGTTTCTCCAGGATTGGTAAAAGATCGTTCTCCAACCAGTGCCTGACAATGTTTCCATTCATTTCAGTATGGTAGTCCCTACCGTCGGTACTTTTTGATTGAAAAATAAGTCCCGCATCATGGACAAGGCCGTTTTCAATGCTTTCAGCATGCGTTAATATAATGCGCTGGCCTTTGCTGCTCGGAATTGTTCTTTTGAGTTTGCCATTTACTGACTGCCATTCTTTAGCATAGGTGTAGTGTGCGTTGACCCATGATTCGTCCAAATTTACAATATCATACCGTCCACTCACGGATCTGTCTCAGGTATTTGCTTCGAGCAATGACCAAGTGTGGTTTTTCACAAATAATATTCCTGCCCCCAACAGTTTTTTTCTGAAAGTGAAGCCGGCTCCTCGCACCATCTTCCATAGAGTACTTTTAGAAATATCAATATTGCAGTCTGCATGCAATTTTAACTTCAAATTCCTGAAAGTACATTATTAGGAAACATTTTCAATATCTCACGTTTTATGACATCCATGTCAAAGCTGTCGACTTTCTTTTTCCTTCCTTGATTGACATGAGTGCACTCTGAGTCTTGTTTAATCCAACGAGAAAATGACGATCTATTAAGACCAAGCGCGAGTTGCGTTCGTCTCTCTGGGTCATGAATATCACAATATAAATGCCCATCTTGGATTCCCTAAGGAAGTGCTGATATAGTAAAAAAGTAAACTTTTGCATAGTTATAAATTTGCATTTCAAACTCATTGTAATTTAGATATAAATGTTGGTATTTAAAGTCAACAAATTGTCTACTGAGTTTTCACAAAATTAATAAAGATACGCTTTCCCTTCGGTAATTAATGCCATCGGCCGTGGTGCGTCATGTCGTTCAATATTCAGTTTGTTTTGTTCGGGGGATTTTCCTGAAGTTAGTGTTTCTGCAATAGCCAAGCTATTTTACGTGAACGACCGCACCAAATTAATGTATATATCCTAAAATGGTGTCAAATTCGAACAGGGTGAATTTAATATAGCCTAAAGAAGAACACGTTTAAACTAGATCAAATTTCTCAGAGCAAAAAATATTTCTATAACGTCATCAATATTCTAAGATTGCATGCACATTTTGAAAGCAAAATAACAAACGCATTATCACGCAAAACTAATTCAGGTGTGATTATGAATTTCTGAACGGACTATAGTCGCTGAATTATTTTGTGGAAAATAGTCTGACAATTCTTCTCAGTCAGGTTTTGTGAAATGATAGCATTATACACATTTATTTCTTCAATGTTCTCAATTATCCACACTTATTAAAGGCAACTAAAAATGTACTACTTTTTATATCATGATTTTGTCTCATTTAACCGGTTTCTCATTGTCTACATATGGTAACTGTATTTTCCTTTTTTCATGTTTATATAATTTTAACATTATGTCGTTTTTGAGACATTAAATTTACAATTTCTCGAACCGTGTTGAATGATTGTCTCCTTATTTTGAGTTCATTCAACACCTCCAATCATGTTAATTCTCCTCAACGCTGCTGTTGGATTCACATTTTCTAAGAATTAACGTGTAGAAGAAGTTTATAACAGAACACGAAGGAAAATCGGTGCTTACAATAAGACTACTTAACAGTTATTATCCATTAGAACAACTCAGATCAGAATTACTGCGATATGAAAAGCCTCGTGTTAAAAAAGTAAAGCAAATGTAAACAATTTGTTTTCCTTGAACCATGGTCCAACCGAGAAAACAAAATTAAAATAATCTTTGATGTTCCAGGAATGGTAACAATGAACGAACAACCCAAGACATAAATCAGAGCCCTGCCACTCAAAATACGCCGGGAAAATTACCCCAGAAATATGTGGACATGAGTATTCACATATGGAACCGCAACTGAAGCATGAATACAGAATGCATCGGCATGTATATACCCTGTATAAGTGGAAAGACAGAAACATCCAGAGAAACGTGTTCACATTTTAAAGCAAAGGCAATGACACTCCACACAGCCATAGAAACTCTCAACACACAAGAGGTCCAAGGTCCACAAAATATCTTCCTTAGTGACTTAAGGTCAGCCATAGAAGCTTAAGCAGAGTAAAAGGATGGAAATAGCAGAACAAAATCACTAACATAGAATTGTGGAAATGTACAAGTCAAATACCAGTAGATAAAGTGATACAGACAATACGATGGCGCTGGATAGGGCACACACTGCGGAAGCCAACTGAAAGTATTACACAACAGGCCCTTTTATGGAATCCCAGTGGAAAAAGACAAAGAGGAAGACCAAAGAATTCTTGGAGAGGGCAGAGGGAAGCAGAGATGTAGATGATGGGGAAGACATGGAATCATCTTACAAGAATGGCAAGAAGCAGTACGGCTTGGAAAGTGTTTGTTGAAGACCTATGCTCCACAGGGATCTGAGAGGCAGAAGAAGATACAACGATGTCCAGCTTGAAAGAGGACAGATTCATTCACGGAGTAAAGAAAGCAATATGTTCGCTGCCAGAAGAAAAGAGAAATAGTCCAGCAGTAGATTCCAGCACAATATGGTATCCATGGAAACAAGAAATCAGATGAGCTCACAAGTGCAGGTGGAAGTTTACAACAGTCCAACCGACTGTAGAGCCTCAAAGAAGTAACGACAATCCTGAAAGAAGCTAGGAATGAAGAGAGTCATATGGATAATCATATGAAAACTAACAAAACAGAGTAAACACAGTCAGCAGACCGAGATGTTAAAACATAGAACAGATTACTGTAGTCTCATAGCACATCTACACAAGAAAAGACTTAGACTTTGCAACAGGCGACTGCGAAACATCCAGACTCGACAGCATATCCAACAGGACTGCATGACTCCATGAGAACACACATCTGGCAACAACCTACACCCTACTATTCTCAATAAATGATGGCCTCTAATGCTGGTCAAAATGTCTAAACACAATACATTAGCTGATCGAAGAAGGAGGAGGAGGAGAAGAGGAAGAAGAGGAAGTAGAAGAAGATGATGAAGAAGAAGAAGATAATGAGGAAGGATAATGAGGAGAAGGAGAAGAAGCAACAACAATTTAAACATATTTTAAAGATGCTATTCAGCATTTTCCAAAAAAAATTATTTTCCCAATTGTAGAAATTATCTTAATGACAATTGCTTTTTTATTTTAGATTGACTAAAAGGTAAGTTGACAAATTGGTTTCACTAAGTAACTTAGCTCCAACATAAACCGTGCGTGAAATGAGTTTTCTACAGAAAGTAGATAAATGACATGTTGACCATGACATATATAATAAAGTGCCCTGCCCATCTTTCATTAGCGTGTGCGTGGAAAAACAAAAAAGAGAAATAAAACCATAGGAGTCTTTAATAAATTGATGATTTGAATTCTCAAACAGCATCTTTTGAAGTAATCAAAACAGTTTCCAAATGTAATGCCCTTAAAGCGTATATCTGCTCCACATTATTAAACTTCATTGTCTCTTTCTTTCAATGTCGTTGTTCTTCCTCTCTTTTTAATTTCCACAGGATTTTAGTGTACGCCATTTCTTGTGATTGTTTATAAATATTTTTTTTTAAGTATGTGACCAATTTATTTCCGCTCCGTTCATATTGTGTTATCGCTGTGTTCATATCCTGTAATCACTGTGTTCATATCTTGTTATCACTGTGTTGATATTGTGTTATCACTGTGTTAATATCTTGTTATCACTGTGTTAATATCTTGTTATCACTGTGTTCATATATTGTTATCGATGTGTCCATATCGTGTTATCACTGTGTTCATATCTTGTTATCACTGTGTTCATATCTTGTTTGTTGAATGCATCTTTTGTATAGTTTCTAGTTTCAAGTTGACTGAATGCATGTGTTGTATAGACTTAGTCGGCAATTTTGTTTGTTCAAAATCGCGTACGAATTTTTTCCTGAAAAAATTTGGTGAAATAATGGTAGTTTCCACGTTACTTTCCTTACTGGTATTCTCGTCTATAAAAAGGACTGTTAAAACTGTATTACATCCTTAGTTTAGTTTTTTGTTGTAATGGGTTTTCCAGTCCCACATTTTTTTCTCGAATATCCAACCTGAAAGGATTATATTTTTCTGTCGAGTCTATTAAACATTTAAATTAAATTTGTCGACCTGAATGTACTTGTCTTTTTCTTTGATTACATCATCATGTGCCATACCATTTGGCGTAGGCGATCATGTCCTTTCACAATCTTCTATTTACAGGCATCATATCAGTTCTGCTGTTGACTCTTTTCCGTGCCATGACACCAAGCTGTACAGTATTTTCTCATTTTGTCGTTCGCGATCTCTCTTTCCTTTTATTTTGTCAGTTGTAACCAGATATTTCAAATTTCCTCTTCTCATGATGTGCCCGAAAAATGTTGATTGTTTCTTTCAGATGTTTTTTAGGAGCTCCCTTTTTGTGTTTGCCTCTTTCAGAATATTCTCATTGGTCTTTTTAGCTGTCCGGGGACCTTTCAACATTCTTCTCAGAAATCTCATCTCTGTGGCCTCTAATCGTCTTTTCATTTGTTTGTCTATTGTTCATGATTCGTCTCCATTTGTCAGAATTGTTTCTATATAGCACCGATGAACTCTCTTTCTCACTTCTATTGACATAGATTTGTTGCATAAGATGTTTTTTTCATTTTCTGAAATGCTATTTTGGCCTGAGCTATTCTGCTTTTTATTTCTGTAGTGCATCTTCCATCGGATGTTATTATTGTGCCCAAGTATTTGACGAGTTGCACTTGTTTAATGATGATGATGATTCGTTCTTTGATATGGCCATTAATTATGATCCTTATTATTCAGACTCACACCTTTATTTGATTTAGGTTGCTTGAATACTTCTTGCATTAATTTTTTTCTTTTCCTTTTTTAAAAAAATATAAATTAACATGTTGAATGCATGTCTCCCAAAATCCGAATGAACTACACCCCTAGAAGCGTTAAAACCATTACATGTATGGTTAGATGTTGTCATAAATATGCCACCTATGATAAGACATGTTTAAATGTATAATCTCTTTTGTGTCGTTTTTCAAATAAACAAATTACCGCCATTGAGATTAAATGTCCTATTTTCTAGATGCCCCGGTTTCGACAGAATGTAAGTTGTTAACTAGACTTCATAAATTTCTTATCTATAAATAAATCAAGACACGATGCGACTGAACTTATATATGAGTTGGGATTTGATGAGGGAACAACGATAATAAAAATATGACAAGTGGTGGTTAGATAATGTGACAAGTGGTTGTAATATATTGTGACGAGTGGTGGTAAGATAGTGTGACGAGTGGTTGTAAGATAGTGTGACGAGTGGTGGTAAGATAATAAGACGAGTAGTGGTAAGATAGTGGGATAGGTAATATTGTAAGATATAGTAACAAGTGGTGGTAAGATATGGCATGTGGTGGTACGATGTGACAAGTAGCTGTAAAACACGATCACAGTTACCAGCAGACAAGATAACGTCTAGCAACATGCGTACGATGGTGAAGATTGGTTAAACTCCTAATGACAGCTGAGCAAATGTTGAAGGAAGAAAGAAAAAGCTTTGGGAAGATGTTCAGACTAAATGTTTGCCAAAAACAAATCCTTTGTAATGTCCCCTTGCACTTTCTTCAGTCGTTTTCTAAACTGTCTCTAGAAGACCCCTGTGTTATGTTTAAGGTTTAGAATACCTAACTAAACATGTTCAAAAAAATAAAATTAAATGCACAAATATTTGGTACAGTTCAAGGACGCACGGTCAATCAGGAGAAATCACTCATTTATCAGAAATAGCGTTTCGATGCTAAACTAGTAATTTACCAGACTTGACCATATGGAAGCATTACAGCGAATATATTATGAGATCAATAGTAGACAGAAAAGGAATTTAAGTCATTGGTCTCAACATAAATAATTTGCGATATGCGGATGACACAGTCTTAATAGCAGAGACAGAGAATGAACTACAATAGATTATAGACAAAATAGTGAAAGAAAGTAACAAAGAAAGTCTCAATATGAATAGTAAGAAAACATAAGTAATGGCCATATCAAAGAAACAATCATCACCATCATGCAGCATAAAAATAAACATGAGAAAACTGAAACAATAATAATGCGTCAAATATACGATAATAAAATCAGATGGAAGATGCACCACACAAAAAAAGCAGAATAGCTCAGGCCAAAATAGCATTTCAGAAAATGAAAAAATATCTTATGCAACATATCTATGTTAATAGAAACGAGAAAAAGCGTTCATCGGTGCTATATTGAACGCATTCTAACATATGATAACGAATCATGGATAGTAGACAAACAAATGAAAATACGATTGGAGGCCACAGATTTGGGATTTCTCAGAAGAATGTTGAAAGGTCCCTGG
Organism: Megaustenia siamemsis; assembly: GCA_032433765.1. Classification (NCBI taxonomy): domain Eukaryota; kingdom Metazoa; phylum Mollusca; class Gastropoda; order Stylommatophora; family Ariophantidae; genus Megaustenia; species Megaustenia siamemsis. Next base: position 12,843,763 of record JAVIAB010000046.1, read on the forward strand.
ACAGCTAAAAAGACCAATGACGAATTTCTCAGAGAGGCCAACATAAAATGGGAGCTCCTAAAAAAACATCAGAAAGAAACAATCAACATTTTAGGAGCACATCATGAGAATAGGATAGGTTGAATACTTGGTAACAACTGGCAAAATAAAAGGAAAGAGAGATCGCGGATGACAAAGAGAGATAATACTGCATTGCTTGGTGTCATGGCATGGAAAACAGTGAACAACAGAACTGATACGATGAAAGATTAAAATGGAAGATTATGGAAGGATATGATCGTCTACGCCAATCGGTTATGGCACATGATGATGATGACACTATGGATACACGAAAATGGAATTCACTGATAGTGTAAAGTCTACACACGGTAATGAACAATCAGCAACTAAAAATTGAAAGGAGTAGGACAAACAGACACAGGCAAACATTGCTAGAAACCCACTCTAGTGGATCTCGGGCCCTGCAAGGAATTCCTTGCTCCTGAGTCATCGCTCTACTCGGACACATTCAGTATTTCAAGAAGATCGTAGAACATGAGTTCGGAATGAAGTGATGATGAAGTTAACATAACAGAATAACAATTAAAATAACAGCTAACATATATCCTTAGTTTCATTCATCTCTTGTGCTGGTACTCCTTGCAAATCTCTGAAACATGAACTCTATATAATTTTTTTAATGATACTTTTTCATTGTGTTGTTTGTATAACTATTTGATTTTTCCGACTACGACTGTGTTTATTGTTATTTCTTTATAACCTCATTATTTGTTTTCATATCAAGACAGCTAATGTATCATTTCAAAGAATACCATCAAACAATTTCTACCACAAATGGTAAAACTATGTCTACCCTTAAGTTCTCATCAAAGTTGTGTCATGGAAAGCCATGTATCTTAGTAAGTAGAGCAACATAGAAATAAGATTTGCTTCTTTCAAAAGGCATAGATGAACATTGTTTATATTTTAGAAATGAGCAAAATGCCGCCATTTTTACATGTGTTGGTTTCTTTTTATTCTCTAGGTTGGAATCCGTTCAAGACTTGTAAGCTGTTAACTAGATTTCATAATTAAGCAACTTATTTCTAAACAAACAAATCACAGCTGACAGCTGACAGCTGACTTCATGAGAGTCTGGGATCCTACTCTGTTTGAGTCTTGATCGCAGAGAGAGAGAGAGAGAGAGAGAGAGAGAGAGAGAGAGAGACAAATAAATATAAACAGTGATGAGCAAACATATGTATGTGTGCACCTGATTTGTTAACTAGGAAATGTTTTAACGTGTCTTGTCTTCTGTTTATTAGAGGGTTGGGGGAGGTTCTGGTTGGGAGAAATGGCACGAATGGGAATTTGACTTGAAGGGTCGTACAAGATCAATAGAGAAAAGGACATGAACATACGGAATATAATGTATGCAAGTAACAACTAACAATGTGACATACGTGTTCCGGAATATGTAGCTTCCCACAACGTTTACCATGACACGTGTATACGGTTAGAAAATATTATAAGTAGCTTTAAGGTTGACAATTAGCATGACTTCAGATGACATACGGCAGTAATGCAAAACCATAAGTAGAGGAAAAAGAATTTGATAAATAACAGTTAGACGATATCAAAAGTAGCATTATTAGAAAGTGACAAATAACAGTTAGACAAGATCAAAAGCTTCAGTAATAGAAGGTGACAGATAAAAGTTAGTAATATTGCGGTAATAGAAGAAGGCAAATAACAGTTAGACAAGATCAACGTTGCGGTAATAGAAGAAATCAAATAACAGTTAGACAAGATCAACGTTGGGGTATAGAAGGAGACAATTAAAAGTTAGAGAAAAACAAAATCTGGGATAATAGAAAGCGATAAAATCAGTTAGGCAAAATAAACAGTTGCAGTAATAGAAAATTACAAGTAACTGTTCTACCTATCTATCTATTGACCTTTTGAGCCATAGCCGGCCCATAGAGCATAGACCCAAATACTCTTTCTCTCATCTAAATTTATTTTATTCTAGCAGTATTCAATCCTTGCAAAGATCTTTTATGAAATCTTGCCATTTGTCTCTGTTATTTTTAATCAACTCTATCTCATTGAGAGAGCCGATTCCTGCTGAACTTGCCTCTCTGATCAACGTTCTTCTCAGTGTCTCTCTGGGTCGGCTTCTTTTCCTCTTACCTCTTGTTTCCCACATGAGGGCTTGCTTTGCTATTCGGTTATTATTTCTTCTCATCACATGTCCAACATGTGATCATCGTCTTTTCTTTATTGCTGAAGATATTAGTGGTTGATTAGCGATTTCTCTAATTTTCTCGTTTGTTTTGAATTCATTCCACGCTATAACAAGTATTTTCCTTATACATTTTTTGTTTCGTTTGCGTTAGACTTTGTTTTTATGTCTCTTGTTGTTTTCCAGCTCTCACACGCATACGTAAGGGTTGAAAGTACGTTTGATTTGAATAGTCTAAGTTTTGTTTTTGTGCTGATCAGTTTTTATTTCCATAATGTTTCAAGCCTTCTGAATGACATTGCTGTTTTAGCTATTCTGATTCTAATTTGTTTACTTGTAGCCCATTACCGATCAATGTGACTTCCAAGATAGATAAAGTAGTCGATCACTTCCACTGCTAGTTCCTCACTTATTTCTGGTTTTATTTTGTTCCTTAGACTACTCATGATGATTCCTAGTAATATTTTCGCCATATGGTTCATAAGACTAATAGTGCGATGGGCCTCACAATCAGTTGCACCTGACTTATTCGGTATGTCGACAAAGGTAGATGTTATTAGATCTTCGGGTATGTGTCCAGTGTTATATATGTCACTGAGTAGTTTTGTTATCACTTGTACTCCCAACTCCCATAATGCATTTATCTTTTTGATTGTTAATTTGTCGGGACCTGAAGCTTTGCCTCTTTTCATGTGTTGAATTGCCTCCTCCACTTCACTCTGCTTAATTGGTGGTGTTGTGTCTTTGTTTGAATTGTTTAACTCTGATTTTTCACTATTATAGAGTTACATGATATATTCTGTCCGTCTTCCAATTATCTTCTCCTATCCCATTATTATATTTCCTTCCTTTTATTTCATACATCCTTAAATTTTGACTTTTTTTCTTCCTGTTTCATTAATTTTGATTTCTTTAGTTGATCTCTTAATAAAGGTTTTAGCAACGCACCCATTATATATCCATCGTTGTAGATGTCATTACACAACCGTGTATTTATTTCATTTTCGAATTCTCCCATAACTTCCATCACCTCTGTGGTTATATTACCTGATGTAGTTGATTGTATGTATTGCCATGTTGGATACATAATTATCCACTTTTTATGTGAGTATTTGTGGACCTTCCCAATTATCATGAATGTTTACTTCCCGTCTACCATCATAGAGGTCATTTAATGGTTATCCCCATCTTTCATTTATGCTTCCTTATTTCATCAACAACTCTCATCACTTTGACTTTAAACAATCAATGTTTGTGACCTGTCTAACGTTTAGGTATTTTCATCAGTTTGTTTGTGGACATTGATTGTAACATTTTATGTTGAAGATCAATCTCATTGCATCTTTTGTTTGGCCAAGCTTCTGTATTATTAATTTTCTTCGGCGCCCTCTTTATTCCTTCTTGTGTCCATCAACTTCAGAGGTATCCATTTCTTACTTATAGCTTTCTCACCGACAATTTGATATATTTTGATATTTATTATATTGAATTTTTGTATCATTTTCCATTCTTCTTCATTGCTTTGTATTTTCTCCGTTGCTTTATACTTGTACTGACATGTATTATTGTATTTATCTTATATATTCTTGCCTGATTGAAATGGATCTAAACAGCTACGCTTTTTGTGCAGTACACATTAGTGATTGTTATGAAAGTATTTGCATTTTAAGGGTTGCCTTGAATTTGTCAAATTTATGAAATACAATCATTTATGTGCATATCAGAGAAAAGATAGAAAAAATGTAGGTACATAGAGTGCGAAAAATATACATTTATATACCCAGGAAACACAAAAGAACATCAAAGGGGGTAGGAATACTGATAAAAAGAGAGCTACAAAAATATATATGTTCCCACTGGGCATACAGGGATATGATTACACTACTCAAGATGAAAGCAAAACCATTCTACATAACAGTAATACAGAAAAACGCACCTACTCAAGACTACACAAATGAACCAATAGAGGCATATTATGAAGATGTAAATACAGTTTTGAAGCAAGTGAAATCTTCGGACATTTTGATTGTAATGGGTGACATGAACGCTAAAGTAGGAAAAGGTAAGATATAAGACCATTATAGGAAATCATGGTATAGGAAGATGAAATGACAGAAGAGAAAGATTAATACAATTATGTGAAGAAAACAGCCGAATAATATGTAACACCTACTTTTAGCAAGAGGAAACTATACACTTGGGAAAGTCCTGGAGATAAGAAGACGAATCGAAAAGATTGCATAACGATAAAAGATAGGTTTCGTAACTGCGTCACAATCTATCCAGGAGCAGATATTAACTCAGATCACAATCATGTAATGATTAAATTTGAAAATCAAACTAAAGAGAAACAAGCAAAAGTCTAATTCATCAACAATACCACTAGATATAACAGCTTTAATTCACATATATATTAAAGATACCTATACAATACAAGTAAAGAACACACATCAGAAGCTGCTAGAAGAAGGGATTGAGCAATAGAGAAGAGAAAATTCTGATAAAAAAGTCACAACCAAATGGCAATGCAAAAAGAAAAGCATACAAGAAATATGCGACACCTCAACCAAAAAAGAAAAGAATAAAAAATAAAAATGGATAACGAATACCATCTTAGAAAAAATGGAAGACCGGAGACATGCGAAGAATATTGTCCAATACAATAAAATAGATAATGAAATACGCAAAATGTGCAAAAACACAAAAAAATGACTGGCTCAGACAAAAACGTAATGAAATACTATGGAAAGCAAACACGACTCAAGAGGTATGTACACAGAAATAAAATGGATGACTAACAAAAATAAAAATGCCACAGAAAGCTGCAGACAAAAAAGAAAATAAAATGCTAACAGACAATAAAGATATAATAGATAGATGACACGAATATATAACATAACTATTTTTTCTTGTGCAAAGGGACAAAAAAAAACAATTATAAAATGTATATCAGGCTATAAAATCTTAAAATCAGAGATGGGAAAAGCTATACAAACAATGAAAAAGAGAAAAGCAGCAGAACCTGACAGCATACAGATAGAGATGACACCGGCAGTAGAAGATTTTGGCATTGAAGTGATTACAGACATATGCAACGACTTATACCATACAGGATACATACCAAATGAACTAAAAACATCAATTTTCATTGCATCGTCTAAAAAGAATGGTTTAGTTGAATGCAGTGACTTTAGAAAAATAAGCCGAATGAGCCACGATACTAACAATCTTGCTGAAACTTATACAAGGAAGGATTCAGAATAAAATAGCAATACTGAATTAGATGAGCAGCAATTTGGATTTAGGAAATATAGTGGGACAAAAGAAGCTATATTCTGCATGAGAACATTAATCGAAAAGTACACAAAAGTAAACAAAACCAATATATGCCTGATTCATAGACTACACAAAAGTTGTTGATAGAATACATCACAAGAAACTAACAGAATGCCAGAAAGAGATACATCTAGATGACATGGACATACGACTAATATAAAATTTATACATATTATACACATTATTTGGGAGCAAACATCAATAACAAAATATAAAAAAGAGAACTCTACATACATTGATATAAAAAGAGGAGTAAGACAGGGATGAATCCTATCACAAAGCTTGTTCAATCTATACACTGAGCAAATCTTTAAAAAACATCATAGAGATGCCAGGCCTACAAATTAATGGAAAGATGATCAATAACTTAAGATATGCTGACGATACTGTACTGCAAGCAGAAAATCCTAAACATTTACAATAATTACTTAATGAAATAAACATGACAAGCAAAAAATATGGACTAGATGTGAATATCAAAAAGACTAAAAATATGATCAATAAACTTCTCAAAAGCCACAAGCGGATATAACTACAACTACCTTGGACATATTATAAACAGTGATGAAAAATGTAAAAGTGAAATAAACAAAAGAATAGGAATGGCAAACAGTAAGTTTAATGTCATGAAGAACATACTAACATCAAAACAAATAACACTAGGGCTAAAACTAAGAATAGGAAAATGTTACATCTTTCTAATATTCCTATATGGTGCAGAAACATGGACATTAGACAAGAAAACAGAATAGAGAATTGAAGCCTTTGAAATGTGGATATATAGAAGAATAGGTAGAATTGGATGGAATGAAAAGAAAACAAACGATGAAGTCTTAAAACAACAAAAAATCAAATGGGAACTACTCAGTACAATTCAAAAAAGACAAATACGATTTTTGGGCGATTTTTGTTAAAAGACACAGCAGCCTACTAAAAGCAATCCTGGAGGGGAAATACAAGGTAAAAAAGGCAGAGGCAGACCAAGACTAACATGGACGAGTAACATCAAATGATGGACAAATAAGCCTATGACAAACTGCACCATCAAAGCAAGAGACAGAGCAGAATGGCGCTCCATAGTAGCCAACCTTCGTTGCGGAGACGGCACTCGATGATGATGATGATCTGAAATAACAAGCAAGTAAGTTGTTAGCTAGAATCCATAAGTAACTTAGCTCCAGACAAAGAAAAAACATAAACTAATTGTGCTTTCATCAGAACGTATTGAGTCTTGACTAGGAAATATGCATTAACGTGACCTGGCTCTCTTTAACTATAGGAGACTTGACAGAAGAAACAACAAACTGTGTAAGCTTTGGGAAATCAATGATCTGAATTATGGCTCGGGGGAAACCAAGTGTCAAAATGACATTTATAGAAATAGGACAAAGTAACAATTAACATCGTGATCTGCTTGTTTCTAAATAGACAACTAAACCTCATAAATTGTTAATGAATGTTAATAAGTTGTCACATATGTAGATTGTGTGCAGTAGTAATGTATTACCACACTTATGAGCTGATGAAGGTAATAAAATGAAGGATTGGTTCCATCAGCTAAAACTATTGTGACAATAAATATGTTCTCTCCCATTCATTGTTTGTTATTTGATATTAGAGAATCGGGTTTTGATTCTGCCGCAACAGTATAACTGAGTCTTTTAGTCTCATTATAATCCCTACTACCAATTCTTTAGTCCATCTCTTGATGATATAAGACTTTTTCCTCCGGTCTTTTGTTTCTTATCTGGGAAGTACATAAGCATTCCATGTCCATTAGTTATTATTTGTTTTGCGTTTGTAGGGGAACACCTATTTTCTCCACTCCAGGATACCCCTTATCTGGTCCACACTGATAATCCTTGCTTTCATTGTTGTCCAGTGTCCTGACTATCTTTTCTCAACTTTTCAGGAACGGTGTGATATTCTTGTGGTTATTTTCATGTCTCTTCTGAATGTATGGCCTTGTGCGGGACCATCACATTCCTAATCTTCTTCCTCTTTTGCGATCATGGCTCATTCCGACTAGGATTCCGGACTCTCTTATGAAGGCAATTGTCTGTTTAAGGGATTCGGTCACCCCGTATATTTCCTCTTATAGGGAGGTGAGTGTGAAACAGGGGATAGGAGAGAAGGATGAATGAAACAGAGCATAAATAATAATGTACCTGAAACAGGCTATATTAGTAGCCAGAAAGGGGATGATGAGCAAAACAAAGCATAAATAAGAGTTTAGCTGAAACAGGCTATAGAAGGGGGAGATAAGTAGAGATAAAGAGAAGGGACCAAATAAGCATGATTTGGGGTGAAATGTTTTCAGGGAAGTGGGGAAATGAGAAACAGACGGTGAGTTTAAGTCAGTTGCATCTATGCTGTGGCCCTATGCGGGCGGCTGAAGAAATTCAGTCTAGACCGTGGACTTAGAGAGAATGAGTTGAATAGATGGAAGTTAGGTTATTCTTAGGGTAGTAGCCAATAGTTAGTTATAAGAATTCGAGGATTTTGTGTTTGTAAATTAGCAAGTGTTCTGTGTTAGATGTTAGAATAAGATATATGTTGAGAGCAGTGGATAAGGTTAGATTGCTTGGTCTGCAATACAACTGATTATGAATCAGAGCAGTCAACGCAGTAATCTTGTTGGACAAGTGTAATTAGCTCCAACCATGAATAATTAGATGGGTAGAGAGAGCATATGTTGAGTGCAGCGGATGAAGCTGGGGTTGCTTTATCTGAAATAACCTGATTATGAATCAGGGAAGTCAACGCAATGAATCTGGTGGAAATGTGGAAGTTCTCCAACAGTAGACGACTTTGAGGAAGTCGTGGCAGAAAACCTGAGAAGCTGTGTATAGCTTCTACCATGTAAAAGTGACTGTTTTGTGATCATGTTTGATTGCACATACGTGGGAATCCATATAGAGATTTCAGAGAGACTTAAGTTAGGAATTAGCTTGTACCATGAATAATTGACTTTAGTGATCATGAATGATCGCATACACCATAAGGAACGTCGAGAAAGACTTCCATAGAGACTTGTCAAGTTATGAATAGCGTTGTTATGACATGGATTTTCGGTGGTCAGGTTGATCACTCCCATAGCCGGGAACCTCAAGGAAGAGTTCTACGAAAACCATGAGGTTCGCACATATTCTTGATGTTAACGAATGTTTTGTCAAATTGTAAATGTTCTGTATGCTCCGGACATGCGCTTGTAATTAAAGATGTTTTGTGTTCAATTGAACTGTTGTTAAGTCATTCAAGCAGTTTAATTATGCAATGATCCAGCGAGTGAACGAGCGGGGATAAGTCGCGGAGAAGTAACACAACACAACGTGAAGTACACAATTACAGATCATGACGGCTCGAAGAGAACGGCGGTAACAGGGCGAGCACACAACAAGTCCGAAGGAGTAACGACACGACAAAGGGGAAGTGGTCAAGAGAGGGGTTGTTACTCCATCTAGCAGCGAGAAGTATTCAGAGAAGATCCGGCCATTGACAGTATCACGAGTCATGCTCATCGTGCAGATGCACCTGTGGTAACTTCGGACTCGTGATACCAGGAATTCGTGATGACGTCACGGAATGTTATTATTGACTGTCGTCATTTAAGGAGAGCATAAGCAGGCATAAGGTGCTCTGTCATACAAGTGGAAGAGTTATATCAAGCGTAGCCCTGCAGACGTGTTTTATGTATGATTGATAGGAGAGGACAGTTACATGTGTTACAAGTGTGCACCACATTGTCCTTCTCAGGTCTATGTACTGGGGGAAATCCTGTAGAACATGTTTTGTTGTCATGTTATCCAGTGTACAGTGGTGTAGGCTGGTAGTTCCTATTTTGTGTTTGGTGAAAATGTGGTTTCTAATTCTGTTGTGATCAGTGCCTAGGCGAAGTATAATGACTTGATCTCTCCTTGACAGTTGGAGGTATCCATCCCTCTCGTTATACTTTGGGTGTTCTTGTTTCCATTTTTTTTAATACTGGCTTTTGATGATTATTTGGCTTCATTGTAGCTGACCAGATGGTTCTCTTGTGGCAATCTCTCTCCCTCTTTAGCTAATTTGTCTGCGCGTTCGTTTCCGTGTATATTACAGGGTGATGGTATCCACTGGATGACCACATTCAGGAAGTTATTGCACAGTTGGTCTAGGGTCGTTCTCAAGTCATCTAGCTCACTGTTCCTTGGGGTTTTTAGAGCTTATAGGACTGACAGTGCATCAGTCAGTATAACATATTTCATGTGCATGTTATTTTTGTGTTGGATAGAAAACATCTCCTCCTCCATTTCTGGTGGGGTGGCATTTGTAGCAGACCATCTGTGTATATGTGTAACCATAGTCCTGTGGGTAGGTTTATGTGTTTTTCTGCTATGTGTTTTCTCTCTGTGCCTGTTTGGGTGCGTTTTTCATAATTCCTATTATGTCTTCCTTAAGTTCTGGTATTGGATGTTTCCCATGAGGAGTCATATCAGATGGGCTTATGGGTTTCGGCATTATCTTAATGTTTCATATAAAGTTGATAGTAACATTTCCGTTCTTCTTATTTGTTCACTTTCTTTGTGCAGTATCTTATAAAAGTTGTTTATGCACATATTGTATATTGATTTCATGTATTATTAGTTGAGATAATTTCGGTTTTATTTTTTTATGGTAGGTCTACTCCGTGTCTTTATTTGCGACATTCATTTTGTAATTCTCATGTTTGTGTTGTTCTTTTTCCAGTATGGCGCTGGGTTTACGCTATTTTATTAGTTATTTCATCATTTTGAGTTGATGCAAACTTCATGATTTATTTTCTCATCATCGCAACTAATGAACGCATTTCAGTGAACCTCGTTACCGGAAACGATAAAGCAAGCGTCATATTTAACTGACGGTAATTGTCCAACTTGTAACATGGAGTCTCTCGGGTCTCAAACAGTGGAGCTAAGAATTGTTTAGCATTTTTGTAATGTCTTTCTCTATATTTTTTTTTTTCAAATGCACAAATAACAGTATGTTGATGTTGCTTGTATTTTTGCAGCGTGCAGAATGCAGTGTAAGTTGTTAATTATACTTTTTTTCATAAATCTATTTCCACACCAAATAAACGTAAACGATAAAAGAAATTACATGTGAATGTGATAACTGAGCTGTTGACAAGGAAATATGTAGAGGTATGTCGGGCTTCTGTTTTTTAGAAGTAGCCACCTCTACCATTACCTACAGTCGATCATCTCATTTCAAGTAGAAGTGCGGTATATTTGTTTCCGGACATTAAACTTAAACCTCACACCTCTGGAGATTGCATCCGGTAAGAAAGTGGATCTAGGTCACGTTATCTCGATTGCTGCAAAAAGTCCATTCGAAAGCTGATTAATTTCGAGTCTCCGTAGTACTTTTCTGCGTTAAAGTATAAATGATGATCTACTTATTACATATGTGGGGCTAAAGCGAAGTTGTGCGCTGGCAACAGTCCTCTTTTGAGAAATCAAATGTTAATGCGACCTTCCAATGTTTAGACTTGAACTGCGCTTTACGTCTCATTTGTGCTGTTCATGACCGTTGTTGGAATTCCTTGACGCAAGTTATTTCCATGTTACTTATTAATGTAAAGTACTTCGTCAACCACAGTTGTATCTGAAACACACATCTATAATTGCGCACTATCTACTTATGGAAAGTTTTAAAAAAATGCAAACAAGACTAGACCCACTAGACTCACCTTAATAAGAAAATGGCACTACTGAACTTCAAAAACAACTCCAAGTAAATCACCAAGGATCAGCTTAAACATGTACAAGCCACTCTGCAACGATTTGCAAGAAGATGTACACATGAATACTGGAAATATCTATGCTCTGAAATACAGAAATCTTTAGAACGGGGCGACTCAAAAACCATGCATGACAATATAAAAAAGGCCCTTGGACCAAAAATAACAAAATTAGCCCCCCTCCTCCTAAAATCCATGTTTGGAGAACCTATTACTGACAAGGGACAACAAATGTAAAGCTGGGTAGAACACTACACCAACCTATACCACGATGACAGACCAGCAAACACACTTCTAGCCCAGTCAAAACCTAAATATCCTAAAATGTCTGAGCTGGACGCTGAGCTTGCTATGAACGAACTGGCTGACACCATAAATGCCCTTTCAAATGGAAAAGTTTCAGGAAATGACAATATTACTACAAAGATACTAAAGGAAAACGTAAACGTACTACTTCCACATCTATACAAACAGTTAATCAAATGCTGTAGACAAGGCAATATACCTCATGATATGATACATGCTAAGATAATATTATAAAAAAACAAAGGAGACAGGGGTGATTGTAATAATTACAGACGCAGATCTCTCCTTATTACAGCCGGCAAGGCTTTTGCGAGAGTAATACTAAATCGCATGCAAAGACTTGCAGAACGTATTCTTCCCGAGTCTCAATGCGGCAAATATGTCGCTCTATATTGCCTTTGTGGATCTCACAAAGGCGTTCGACTCAGTAAATAGAAATTGGCTCTACAGGGTGTTAGAAAGCATAGGCTGCCCACCAAACTACTTAAGCTGATTATGTCATTTCATGAAAACATGAATACCAAAATCCACTTTGATGGGGGATCATCAGCGAGTTTTAAAGTCAACAGCGGAGTGAAACAGGGATGCTTCCTCGATCCCACCCTTTTTGACATATGTTTTGCTGTCCTTCAACATTACGCCTTCAAATCAGCTCAGGAGATATTTACATTCTCACAAGACCAGATGGCTCACTGTTCAACTTAGCACAACTAAGAGCAAAAGCAAAATAAAATGTTGCCCTACTTAGCGAACTTTTATTTGCCGACGATGCAGCCCTAGTCGCTCATAGTGAAGCCACCCTACAATCACTGATCAACAACCTGAACAAAACATGCGACATTTTTTCACTGTCAATTCGTGTTCAGAAAACAGTAATACTAAGTTAAGGCGACATCACAATTCTATTAATCACTTTAAACGATCGTACACTAGAATCAGTTAAAAATTCACCTATCATGGATCAACAATTACATAAACCACTTCTCATGATGATGAAATAAACAGCCAAATTGGTAACGCAGATATGTGCCTGATATGTTGATCATTAGAAACTTTACGCTGAAAAAAAGAAAATAAATATGTATATATTACAACCATTTACATTGATATTTATATTTCCTTTCTTTTACCTTAGCATCCCGCAGGATCAGTAAGTTCTAAACTTTAATTCGTGAGTAACTTAAGCAACAAAACCAAAGTAATTTGGTTGCTCCTGAGTTTTGACACTTGAGACATGACTAAGAAATAATATTTAACTTTAGCCTGTCTCTACAGGATTGTAAAATTTCTGGGATCCCTTGGGTGACCTTATAATTTCAATGAAGAAAAACAAGGTCACTTGACCAGTGCAATATCCTTGTGATTATTTGATTGTTTGGTTCTAAGCTTTTATAAAGAAAAAAAACTTTTGACCCTATCACAAATTGAACACAAATGAGTTGAAGTTATCGATTTGGTCAAACCACTTCTGATTGAATTGTCCTGCTCCCTTTCATTACACTTGACGTGAACAAGGACATGACTAGAGAAGACAGGATGACACGTGTATAAAGCAAGACAAAGGAACAATTAGCTGGAAGAGAAAACGTCAAACATCGGTAAAAAAAAGTTTGGATTTAACGATAAGACAAAATGGCAATTAGTAGTAATACACTATTGGATGTATCAATAAGAGAATGTGACAATTAGCGGTATATACAAAATGGGATTTGAAAACAACATGATAATTAGCGGTTTATACAAGATGACAAGCAACTGTAGATCACACAATATAATAATTCCTTAGACGTTTCAGCTGTATTGACTTCCTATTGTGACAGACTTTAAACGAATAAACAAAACCGGAAGTAAAGAAAAACTGATGAGGACTGTGTTTAGAAATAATGTCCGAAGACGCACCAAGATGGACGCTTGTTTACGTTTGAACAAAGCCCAACGGCCAAGATCTAAATTTGCAGAATTTCGTTCATTCTAAACGGTGGCCGTTTTAGTTTAGCGTTTACTAGCACAATGTTTCACCAGACAGGTTGTAACCGATTGTTTCGCCAGACAAGTTGTAACCGATTGTTTCACCAGAGAAGTTGTAACCGATTGTTTCACCAGACAAGTTGTAACCGATTGTTTCACCAGACAAGTTGTAACCGAGTGTTTCATCAGACAAGTTGTAACCGATTGTTTCACCACACAAGTTGTAACCAATTGTTTCATACAAGTTGTAACCGATTGTTTCACCAGACAAGTTGTAACGGATTGTTTCACCAGAGAAGTTGTAACCGATAGTTTCACCAGACAAGTTGTAACCGATTGTTTCATCAGACAAGTTGTAACAGATTGTTTCATCAGACAAGTTGTAACCGATTGTTTCATCAGACATGTTGTAAACGATTGTTTCACCAGACAAGTTGTAACAGATTGTTTCATCAGACAAGTTGTAACAGATTGTTTCATCAGACAAGTTGTAACAGATTGTTTCACCAGACAAGTTGTAACCGATTGTTTCACCAGACAAGTTGTAACCGAGTGTTTCATCAGACAAGTTGTAACAGATTGTTTCATCATACAAGTTGTAACGGATTGTTTCACCAGACAATTTGTAACCGATTGTTTCACCAGACAAGTTGTAACAGATTGTTTCACCAGACAAGTTGTAACCGATTGTTTCACCAGACAAGTGGTAACAGATTGTTTCACCAGACAAGTTGTAACAGATTGTTTCATCAGACAAGTTGTAACAGATTGTTTCATCAGACATGTTGTAACAGATTGTTTCATCAGACAAGTTGTAACAGATTGTTTCACCAGACAAGTTGTAACAGATTGTTTCACCAGACAAGTTGTAACAAATTGTTTCATCAGACAAGTTGTAACAGATTGTTTCACCAGACAAGTTGTAACAGATTGTTTCACCAGACAAGTTGTAACAAATTGTTCTATCAGACAAGTTGTAACAGATTGTTTCAGCAGATTGTTTCATCAGACAAGTTGTAACAGATTGTTTCAGCAGACATGTTGTAACCTTAATTCAACTAAATTAGTAAACAACCATGCGTCCACTAACGCAGGAGGAGATCAACTCCTTCTTTGCCAAAGCTCTGATTAACTAATTACTATATCCCAAAACTATATGGGGCAATCGATTCGCTTAAACAGACAGCTGACTTCATGAGAGAGTCTGGAATCCTACTCTGATTGAGTCTTGATCGCAGAGAGAGAGAGAGAGAGAGAGAGAGAGAACGAGATAGAAGTAATGTCCACAGGCAAATAATAACGGTCTCCACATAAAAATGAAGCACATCGAAGGAACTAGGAAGCTTTTCCACAGAAGTGTTTGCTCAATGTGTATGTTTTGGACTGTAGATTGTTAAATGGTTCCCTGCTGGGTGTCCAGCCTATTCACATCCTCCGAGTGCCTGTTATCACTCTCCTCAAATCATGTCGATTCAATATGCATTCATGTATAACCGACTATAGTACCTTTTTCGAACTGTGTTTCATTGTTGTTTCTTCAAAACGTGATGAATTAATTTCTTCACAAGCGAGCAAGTAAAGCTAGAAAAGGTTAACAACAACACCCCCCCCCCCGTCTCTCTCTATGATCAACTTTGACTATCACTGACATATTTACTGACATGTGTCACCTCATGATATTGGAAACAAAATTATGTCAAAATTGGTTTAAATTGCAGTTGAACATTTGTTTTCTCATTTTTAAAATGTACCGATTACAAATATTGATAATGCGTGTATTTCTTTTTAGATGTGAGAAAGTTAAGATCCAGTAAGTTATTAATTAGACCTTATAAAAGTAACTGCAAAAATACACATGAACTATGAAGGGTCTTACATCAAAATGTAGGTAACAATGTTGTGCGTCAAAATACACAGACGGTTGCAAAACATGTTTCCGCGGATCTATGGCAGTAATTGTCTTCTGCTGTTCCGACGAGCAGCATTTCTCATGTCCCAGCATCTAAATCTCCAAGTCATGAGTGATGTCATAATGAATGGAAAACTAGAACAATGCAGGACTTCTGAGTTGGTTACTTTGTTCTGCCATTTAATGTCTTTTAAAACATGCACATATACATACATACTCGCGCTCGCTATGAACTATAGATAGCCTATCTTGAAGGTTTATGAGAGACGAAGAGTCACAGGCATCATTATCAATTACCTTCACTAATGTCGTAAGCGGCGAAGCCTTTCTAGAACTATGTCTCTACCGTTGTATGTCAATTCTGAATTTGACTTTCTACCAAACAACTCCCTTAAAATGGCTTGTATATTCTCTCGCAGCTTCCCTCTTCATACCTCTATATTTCCAGATGTCACAATATATTGCAGCTGTCGTTTTCTCTAAATTTTGCAACAAAATGTTGGATTCTTCCAGTGGATGTCTAGAATACCTGTTGCTCTTGATTTAAGATCTTATAATATTACTTAATTAATAATCAGTAAGCAATTAAGCAAGTAAGCAATTACTCAAACTTTGGATTTTTGTTAACAGCATATCCCAGGTCGCTTATATTAATGAGAGCAAGTGGGAGGTACAGAGTAAGACGGACCGACAACATTAAAGAAGCGCTACAATAACATCAAATAATGACAATGATTGAAACCGCCAGAAGGGCGAGAGTCTGAATTGTATATCTCCCTCTACAACCGGAGGTGAAAACAGAAGAAAGAAAGAATAGTATGGGTAGATCTATTATGAAATTTAATATACTCTCAATATATATTTATATAAATCTGCTGACAGTACACACCGAGGGTAAAATATTGTTTTTAATTTTGGAAACATCTCCAATTAGTTACCTGGTCATATGACTGCTTTAGTGCCAGTCCATGTTCTTTATTATTCTTACATATTTGCGATCAGAATTTATGCTCTTTAAACTATTGATTATTGCTTGAGGCTTTACTTTGTTAAATGCTTTGGTCTAGTCTATACAATATAGATAAATAAATGTTTTCACACCTGGGATTGAGTTTCCGTTTGACCAAGATGGCGTTGTTTTAATTTCAGAAAGTGGCTTATGTGATAAGAGTGACCGAAAAAGTGTCTCTAACGATAAGCAGGTTTTTATTTAAGTTGTGTAATGCATTCTCTTCATGAAGGATCTGATAAGTAATTAAAAAATGCAACCATTTAAAAATATACAATTAGACCGTAAAAAATATAGTATGTAACATCTAGCGACTGTGGGGGAAACATCTCCAGGTTACCCACAACGCGTGTTTTAATTTAATTTAAGCCCTTAAGTTAGGACAGACTTAGCAGGTCGGTAACAGATAACCATCTATTTTCACATAGATCACATAAAAATTGAGATAGACCACATATATAAAGTAGCAACCATCAACATATGCAGAATAAATGACAGATACATGATTTCCTTTGACCCTTTCTACTAATGGTGGGTGTTCTTACGTTCGAACCTTTACCCCCAACAGATCCACACTACGCTTAACTAATTCTTTGTTGAATTGTGTTTCTCAATTTTTATATGATGATTCTCAGAAATATTTTTAGAGTTGTGTGATATATTGCGCGATGGTCACCACTTTGCACAACACCTGGTTTCTTTGGTACATCGATGAATATATTTTCGAAATTTTTCTCGTATTTATACGTTATGTAGATGTAATTCAATATCGCTATTATTATTTACATTCAAATTTCAGACCTTGCACAGGATCCGCATTGTATCTCGCTACACATCCATATTTTTGACGAGTTGTTCAAATTCGGCTAGGGAACTGATGCGCCGCTCTTAATGCCTCACGTCTAAGTGTTCCTTTTAGTGTTTCTCAAGGTCATCCTCTATTATTTTTTTTACTTACCTTCTAGTTTACATTTAAAAGCCTTCTTTGAGATTCTCTTGTTGTTTTCTCAATACATGGCCAACATTTGGTAACCTTCTCTTGGTTATAGATTAAATGTTTGTATTCTCTGTCATTTCTCTTATTTCTGCACGTCTTAAATTGATTACATGGTATACGAAGCATTTCCTCAAGCATTTGTTTTCAAATCCATGCAGTTTATTTTCTATTTCTTTATTTTTTTCCAGCTTTCGCGTACATAAGTAAGGATGGATAACATATTGTTGATTGTCGAGCAGAAAATGCAAAACCAAGTGAAAGCTTTTTGAAAAAAGATGTCATTAGAAATGCAGACAGAGATCAAAATGTCAAAAATATGAGCACAGGAAAGTGTAATGCACTCAAAATGCATCACGAACAAATGACTGCTGAAGGTAGATCAAATTGATCACAAAATATAAGATATAGTGCAGCGTTTCTGGTAATTATGAGTGAAATAGAAGAAGGTAGTCAGACTTCTTGTATATTTATTTGTCATGATTTTATTATCATTCTCATACACTTATTTTTGGGAACTGTGTATTACTGCATGGATAGACGTCGCAGTATATACTATGCCTCTGTATCAGCGCAACCAACAAAGTGTTCAGCATGATGGTTTATGCTCTTCTGTTGAAAGCGTTGCGCTTTGAAGAAAAGGTGCGCAGGTCATGATAAACACTTTCGGGTTGCTGTAACGGCCCGGGTCCGACAATACAATCTCCGTGTAAAAGTAAAAAGTAAAGTACCCCCGTCACGCCAGGTGGCGTATAGGGAAATATGGTGTTAGTGACCATATATTTTACAGATATGATTGCTTTCAGCACATGATTTTTGGGGTAATGCGGTCAGTATTACGCCCGTGCTGCTTTACTTTCCCAGAAAAAAATCCTGTACCCATTTAAGGCTGGGTGAACCCGGAAGCCGTCGGTTGGGATCGAACCCTACCCCTTGTCCGTGGTAGTCCAGTTCACTAACCACTAAGCTATCGCGGCTCCCTAAAAAGAACAATAAATGGACCGAAGCAGGATTGAAACCGTACTCAATGGCACAGCACCTTGCCACGAAAAGCCAAACGCTAGGGAACACTAAACACTTTCGGGTTGCTGCTTAACGGCCGTCGCCGACAATACGATCTGCGTGTGCTAGCGCCGAATACGCTGTTCAGTGAATGCGACCGGACTGCTGCTGCCTGCTTAAAGCCTAGAGCAGAAAATAAAAACATTTTGAAAATACACTGCAGCCAAAAATGCCAAAAGTCCTGAACCTGACTTATCAATGCCTCCATATCGGCCCGCCGGAACAATCTGAAGTCCATCATTACTTTTTGTATTTTGTGTATCAGGTTTGTATACATGTTTAGTAGAACAATGCAGGCTCTATAAATCTGTTGAAACAGTCTGATAATATTTTTCTATTTATTTGTTATAGTCAACTACCTATTTTACTTCTTGTCTTCACCTTCATTTTCTCCTTTTTGAGCACAGACATAAGAAACAATGGTCGACACACCATCTCGCTCTTGTAAACCAACAATAAGATTGTCCACTCTCATGCCTGGAGGAGCCATATCTGGTCCATAATATTATTCTCAACTCTCACTTTCTTCTATTATTTTCGGATTGTTATCTCCCGATTTACCGTGGAAATTAACTACAGGAGTCACAAATAATGTGATATATATTTCTTTATTTGTCTACTTCGCTCCTGAGTGCATGGCCTATTATTTCAATCGTTTGCCTTTTATCACTGACTTTATATAATGTTTTCCTTATCTTTAAAGCAGTTCTTAGTTGTAGTTTTTTAGCTTAAAATATAATGAAAATATACCTCTTGCAAGTTGTGTGAAGTGAAGATAATATTACCATTTCTTTTTTTGTTGTTGCATGATTTAAATTTATAATATAAACAACATGCAGCCATTTATCAATGTCTTTGCCTACATTTTACTATTATTTTTTTTTTACATCTCTATTATTATTCTAAGCATAATTTCTGACTAAAATATGTTTTTTATATATTTTTGAAATGATTTCCTGGTAATTCAAGTCCACCTTATGTGTTTGTTTCTTCTCACAGTATCTAATGCTTGGCGTTCTTTTGAAAATCAACGTATCTATTGCATTAACGACAAGCTATAAACTTAAATAAACCGCGATATCAAAAAACGATAAGACAAGTATGTCATCGTCTGATAGTCAACTCTAATAAAAGTGTCCCCATTGTGTCACGATACAAGATCTGCAGACACAAATATTGGTTAGAGCTCATTTTTTATTTTAAAAAAGCATTGTGCTTTTCCTTTTCTGGAATTTTAAAATGTATATAAGTTACAATCACTGATACTCTATTGTTTGTTTACTCCTCTAGAGTGCAAGCACTATATAATACGTAAGTCATTAAGTAATGTAACTAGGCAAGACAAGCATAAAACCCATGCCATTTCAGCTATATTGGCCATCTATTGATGATAGGCGTGAAGACATTCATCATCATTGAGTGCCGTCTCCGCATCGAAGGTTTGCTACCCCGGCGCCATTCCGCTGTTTCTTGTTTTGATGTTGCAGATTGTCATAGGTTGGCTTGTCCATCTTTTGATGGTACTCGTCCATGTTAGTCTTGGTCTGCCCTGCCTCTTTTATCTTGTATTGTCCCTTTCAATATTAATTTTATTAGACTGTTGTGTCTTTTAACATGCCCAACACATTTCCTTTGTTTTATTCTAATTGTGTTTAGAAGTTCTCTTTTCATTTTTAGTTGTTTTAAAACTGCTTAGTTTTTGTTTTTTTTCCCATCCTATTCTTTTATAAATCCACATTTCAAAGGATTCAATTTTCTGTTCTGTTTTCTTGCCTAATGTCCATGTTACTGCACCATGCAGGAATATTGAGAAGATGTAACATTTTCCTATTCTTAGTTTTAGTGTTTTTTGTTTTGAAGTTAGTATATTTTTCGTGGCATTAAAATTACTTTTTGCCATTCCTATTCTTTTGTTTATTTCAGTTTCACATTTCCCATCACTGGTTGTAGTATGTCTCAGGTAGTTGTAGCTCTGAACAGTCTCCAGGTGTATTCCTTCAACTTTGATATTTATTTGTAGGTCTTGCGAATTTTCTTTCCTTATGATTATAGTTTTAGTCTTTTTGATATTCATATCTAATCCATATATTTTGTTTGTCATGTTTTTTTAATTAATTAATTGTTGTAGATATTTAAGGTTTGTTACTAGTAATACAGTATCATCATCATATTTTAGGTTATTGATTATCTTTCCATTAATGTTTAAGCCTGGCATATCTGTGATGTTTCTGCGATCCTGGAAACTTCAGAACAAATGAATGCTGAAAATCAATATTGTTGACAGTAAATTAGTGAACAGTGTGAGACGAATATTTATAAACGTGAACCAATGTGAAATATATAAGAGCAGTTCTTAGTTCACTAATTTCATTTGTCTGCATGAGTAGTCACACGATTTTAATAATTTATAATTGAATTCGAAGTCTATTGAAGTTAGCAACACACTACATCGCGTATGGGTTACGGCTGGTAAAATAACATAACTACAATAAAATCTTGCATTACATGGGTGAAATACAATACCACAGTAAAATCGTACATTAGATTGATGTAATACAATACTACAGTAAAATCGTACATTAGATGGATGAAATACAATACCACAGTAAAATAGTACATTAGATGGATGTAATACAATGCCACAGTAAAATCGTACATTAGATGGATGTAATACAATACCACAGTAACACCAGATGAAAAGACGATTAGAGGCAACAGAGATGGGATTTCTCAGAAGAATGTTGAAAATTCTCTGGACAGCAAAAGGACCAATGAGTAAATTGTAAATTCTCAAAAAGGCTACATATGTGATTGGCTATTTATCTTAGCTGTCTTGTTCTTCTTCCTTTCAACTCACCGTGGAGCACAGGTCTTCAACTAACATCTTCCAAGCCGTTCTGTTTCTAACCTTTCTTTTAAGATATTTTCCATATCACCCTCATCATCTTCATCTTTAGTTCCACCATTCTTTTATAATATCGTGGCCTTCCTTTAGTCTTTTCCACAGTAGATTCCAAAAAGGGCCCGTGGTATAATCTGAATGCAGATTACCGAGTACATGACGTATTCATTCCAACTGTTTTCCCTGGTATCATTGTATTCGAATCAGTGTGATCTTTAGTCTAGTTCTTATTTTCTGTCGGCAATTGTGAAAAAAACAAAATATTCTGATATACCACTCACGGTAACCTGTTTGAATTGCCATTATATTTTCTGTTTTTACCAACATTCAAATGTCATTATTTAAAACTATACATTTACATTACATTGAGATGTCATTATATTCATTGTGCTTGTTTACTAATTCTTTGTCTAAATTTGGAAATGTCATTACTTTTACGATTAATCTAAAACAATGTTCAGCCGCTACTGTGTTTATAACATTATATTTGTCTTTCTCGAACAGCGTTTATTAGTGGATTCATAGCGTTAATGTCCCTCAGCTACTCTTTATGTGTTTCTATTGTGACGCAATTAGTGCATATATAACAAAGTCTGAATGAACCACGCTACCTGAAACGATATAACAATGATGAGCTTATGACATACTCTGATCATAATTGATCCACCTGACGTCATGTGACATGGGATGTCTCGTTAAACAAGAAGTAGATCAAGAGAGGACAGAAGTTTAGAACACTTGCTTAAAATAACATTGAGTTGTTTCTCCTAATTTGTTTCAAACATTATAACAACACTACTGATTGTATGTGTTTTCTTCATTAATTGTTTTTAGAGTTTTAGAGCCTGCTGGACAAACGTAAGTTATTAACTTCAATCTATATGTAGCTTAGCGTCAAACAAATAAACATGTACAGTCAGACAGTTTATATCAGTTTAGGTGTCTACTTGTTGACGAGGAAATCTGAATTACCTTGACATGGATCCCTTCTATTAGAGTCTTTGTTGTCGTCAAATAAACAGTTACCTTTGCTCAGTTTAATCAATCGATAATCTGAATTCAAGACCAAGAGTCAAAGACGGTATCACAAAATTACAAGTCAACATCTACCAGAGCTTACCACAACATTCCTGTTGGTACGTGTATGTATGATAAGACAAGGAGACAAGAAGTGGTAAATGTGGTAGATAAATGAGATGGTGAGTAGATGTAAAGGAACATGACAAATAACAAATGCATTTGACATTGGTGTGTACTAGTGTTGACTGTGATTGAGAAGAGAACTGTTAGCGATGTGATACATTGGCAATGAATAGAAAGAGCACATTCCGATGATCGTTAAGTGCGACAAATATATGGTCTATGTGACGACTCGCTTAGAGAGTGTGGTAAGTGAATCGCAGTTAGTTTTGTTATAACTTTGATCGAGTACAGACGTGTTGTCATAAAGTACAACAATTCAGGGCATTCAGTTTGAGGGGACTGTATTATTGTAGTTAGAAGTAATAGTTTTAGGAAGAAAAGTTTAGAAGATGGCAGGCATTGTTAGCGAACCCAAACTCTGGAGGAAGTATCGAGTCAAACGTCATAAAGTGTACTAGATATATTAGGTGATGAAATATTGAAGTCTGAAGTAAGGGCTCGAGTAACTGTTTTTATGTAAGCGCCCTTATCAGTTAGAGATTAATTTATGGATTACAAGATAGAAGAAGTAACCTCATAGTAGGGTTAATTACTAGCAAGTAGGTAAATGTCGTCCCCACAGTGCACTTGGAGTGTTAATTCATCAACTTGTGTTATAAGACATATGAGACTACCAAAGTTGTTGCAGCTTATATGATAAAATAGAACTCATTTGAAATATTAAAGACTGAGGTTGTATGGAGTCAA
This sequence comes from Megaustenia siamemsis, assembly GCA_032433765.1. NCBI lineage: Eukaryota > Metazoa > Mollusca > Gastropoda > Stylommatophora > Ariophantidae > Megaustenia > Megaustenia siamemsis. The sequence goes on from JAVIAB010000046.1 coordinate 12,867,121, forward strand.
AAGTCTGGTGTATTTTTTGTTTGTCTGAGACGTCCCACACTAAAACACCAGCTGCCCCTCAAACTAAAGACAGAAAGCAGATACTGCAATACCAAAAAGAGCCTCTGAGGATACGTCTGGTCGAAAGGTATATAAACAGAGCTAAAACCTGACAACATGTACACAAGGAAATATAGAACATTTAAGGATATGAGAATCAATCCCAAATAAATGTTTGATATCGGATGCACTAGACGATCGCAAAGTTTAAAAATATAAAGCAGGAAAAACCTGCAAGCCGGAGATGGTGAAATTCTGAGTTTATTTTGCATGTACACATTACCAGTTTCATAGGAAATGGGTGGTAAAAACACATCCCACACTCACAGATTATGTAAATTTAAAATACATGAGCAAACTGACACACTTGGGATGGTAATAACAGTATTGGTTTCCATTGGTTCCTTTAATTCAATTAATTGTAACAATGAAACGTTCTCATTCACCTCAATATTGTCATTGTGTTTTAGCGCGTCTTGTTTTGGTAACTGTGTAGATAAATATTGCACTGTTTATTATTTCAATAAAATCATCTTCTACTGATTCTCTAGTCACCTGTTGATCTTACTATGCCAATTACCTATTGTTTTCAACAGTCTACCAATGTTCTTGCTTGTTTATCTTATCTGTCACAGTCTACCAATATTGTTGGTTATTTATCGTATCTGTCACAGTCTACCAATATTGTTGGTTATTTATCGTATCTGCCACAGTCTACCAATGTTCTTGGTTATGTATCTTATCTGTCACAGTCTACCAATATTGTTGGTTATTTATCGTATCTGTCACAGTCTACCAATGTTGTTGGTTATTTATCGTATCTGTCACAGTCTACCAATGTTCTTGCTTGTTTATCTTAGCTGTCACAGTCTACCAATGTTGTTGGTTATTTATCGTATCTGTCACAGTCTACCAATTTTCTTGGTTATTTATCGTATCTGTCACAGTCTACCAATGTTCTTGCTTGTTTATCGTATCTGTCACAGTCTACCAATGTTGTTGGTTATTTATCGTATCTGTCACAGTCTACCAATTTTCTTGGTTATTTATCGTATCTGTCACAGTCTACCAATGCTCTTGGTTATTTATCTTATGTCATAGTCTACCAATGTTCTTGGTTATTTCTCTTATCTGTCACAGTCTACCAATGTTCTTGGTTATTTCTCTTATCTGTCACAGTCTACCAATGCTCTTGGTTATTTATCGTATCTGTCACAGTCTACCAATGCTCTTGGTTATTTATCGTATCTGTCACATTCTACCAATTTTCTTGGTTATTTATCGTATCTGTCACAGTCTAACAATGCTCTTGGTTATTTATCTTATGTCATAGTCTACCAATGTTCTTGGTTATTTCTCTTATCTGTCACAGTCTACCAATGTTCTTTGTTATTTCTCTTATCTGTCACAGTCTACCAATGTTCTTGGTTATTTATCGTATCTGTCACAGTCTACCAATGTTCTTGGTTATTTCTCTTATCTGTCACAGTCTACCAATGTTCTTGGTTATTTCTCTTATCTGTCAAAGTCTACCAATGCTCTTGGTTATTTATTGTATCTGTCACAGTCTACCAATGCTCTTGGTTATTTATCGTATCTGTCACAATCTACAAATTTTCTTGGTTATTTATCGTATCTGTCACAGTCTACCAATGCTCTTGGTTATTTATCTTATGTCATAGTCTACCAATGTTCTTGGTTATTTATCTTATGTCATAGTCTACCAATGTTCTTGGTTATTTCTCTTATCTGTCACAGTCTACCAATGTTCTTGGTTATTTCTCTTATCTGTCACAGTCTACCAATGTTCTTGTTTGTTTTTCTTAGCTGTCACACTCTACCATTGTTCTTATTTGTTCATCTAATGATCACCCCCTCCGATCACTAAAATTCGCTGCATGTCAGTATATTTTAACGTATATGACATTATTCTATTCTTTGGCCTGAATGAACCGAGCTATAATAAATGATACAACAAACAACACATTTAATGATGAGCTCTGACCATCACTGCCCCACCTGTAACATGGAACGATATTTGCACAATCTTAGAGCAAAATTAAAAGAAAATATATAAAGAAAGATGTGATTGCATGTTTAACAGTTGCATTTTTATTTTTTTTCACAAAAGTACTAAATACTCAACTAATTTTGTTTTAGTTCTTTTCATAAATGTTCTACAATCACGTAAGTTTTCATCTAAACTTAATTAACAAAGTTCGAACAACATAAATAATCAATGAGCTTACATCTGAATGCAGATAAAGGGTAACAGTTATTGAAAGAAAATATGCATTGCAGGAATGTGGCTTACTTCTATTTGTAAGAACGAAGCAAAAAAAAAAAAAAACTTGTATTTTAGCCTTGGAACAATCGGTTATTCTTTACCCAAGGAAGGGGCATAACTGAGGTCTAAAGAAGGAGAGCTCCACGTTAATGCTACACAAGTAATGAAGTAACAACAACTAGAGCAATATGTCATTCCTGAATATATATGGCCCATTTCGTCTTGTCAGACGGTCTAGTGGAGGCTATTGCGTATTTTTTTGAGGTATTGTTTTTGCCGAACAGCTTCTCTCGTGGCTAATTCTACCAATGTTTGACAAACACACGCGGTCACATAATGAACAGGTCAGGCTCGCTGGTCCACAGGGTTTACCATCCTTTTTCATGAGTCTCTTCTCTTCTAAGTCCTGTCTTAGAACAGTCTCAAATGTTGTTATACCGTTCCTTATACGTGCTCTCCATGATGTGCGATCACTTGCCAGATGTTGCCAGTCGTTTTCACAGATGGAGAAGTCTTTCAGAGATGATTTGCAGATATCTCTATATCGTAGTTTAGGTCTGCCGATTTGTCGTTTTCCGTGTTTTAGCTCGCCATATAGTATTTGCCTAGGAATGCGTTTTTCTTCCATCCGTTGGACATGCCCCAGCCATCTTAGCCTTCGACTTCTGAGCATCGACATGATTGTTAGGGTCTTAGCACGTTGCAGGACAGTTAAGTTGGTTATTTTGTCCTGCCATTTGATGTGCATTATTTTGCGGAGACATCGCATGTGGAAGACATTTAGTCTTTTTTCCTGGTTTGAGTATGTTGTCCAGGTTTCGGATCCATATAGTAGTGTGCTAAGCACACAAGTTTGATATATTAAGAGTTTAGTCTTTTGAGTTAGTTTCGTGTTGTTCCATGCCCTTTTTGTGAGTTTGCCGAAGGTCGTAGCTGCCTTACCAATTCGACAGTTTATTTCTTCATCAAGAGAGATGGTTTGCGTAACTGTGGATCCAAGATATGTAAATTTCTGTACTGATTCTAGTGGGCAGTCTTTTAGAGTAATAGATAGAGGTTTGAAGTCACCTTGATTTAGTATTACTGTCTTCTGAACATTAATTGACAGTGAAAAAAGGTCGCATGCTTTATCCAGGTTGTTGATCAGCGACTGTAGGGTGGCCTCACTATGAGCGACTAGGGCTGCATCGTCAGCAAATAAAAATTCTTTAAGTAGGGCAACATTTGTTTTGGTTTTTGCTCTTAGTCGTGCTAGGTTGAACAGTGAGCCATCTGGTCTAGTGCGAATGTAAATATCTCCTGAGCTGTTTTCGAAGGTGTAATTTAGGAGGGCAGCAAAAACATTTGAAACGAAGTCGAGAGGGGGATAGTGCGACTGGGTAAAGCACTATCTCCATATCCTGTGCCCAGGCAGAGTAGGCAAAGTGAAATGAGGAAGAAAGCACCAATGTTTAAACTTGGCACATGGAACGTAAGGACCATGTGCCCTGGACTTACTAAAATAAGCACACTGAAAGAAGGACAAATTAGAACAACAGCACTCATAGATAAAGAACTAAATAGGCTACATGTTGATATTGCTGCCCTACAAGAAACAAGACTCTCAGACTGTGGTTCTGTAAAGGAAGAAAACTATACCTTTTTCTGGCAAGGCCTAAGCCCCGAAAAACCACGTATTCCTGAATAGAAACATAAGATTATGACAATGTAGCAAGTGTATGTGGCAAGTAAAAAGCAACAAATAGGTCTAGAGATTACAAATAGCTGTAAGACAACATGATGGCCTGCGGTAAGACAGCAGTGAATAGCAGCAACAAGAGTGAGATGAGGCGGTGAGACAAGAGTGACATGAGGCGGTAAGACAAGAGGTGGGAAGACAAGAGTGACACGAGGCGGTAAGACAAAATGATGGACTGCATTACAACAGCAGTGTAAAAAAGCAGCAAGTAAAGAGTGACAAGATGTGGTGAGACGAGCATGATAAATGAAAGATTTACTCCAAACAGGTTGTGAAAAATGTGAAACTTTGTTGATTTTACTTGTATAATGTGCCGTGTCCTAGCTCTGCCACTGTTATTCTATATTGTTCATAATAATATTCTAGTGCCTACAAAATATATATATATATATATATATATATATATATATATATATATATATGTGTGTGTGTGTGTGCGCGCGCGCGCACTCGTATATGTCAGAATACGTCTAATTGTTCTTTTTTTTAATTTTTAGCTGCTTCAGAAGCTAATTATTTATTATGTTTTCAAAGCAACTAATGTATCCCTTTCTTCCGTTTATCAACTTGGTGTTTATAACAAGGCACGAATAAACAGAGCTACCAGAAATGATGAAACAATCTAGTCATGAGCTTTGAATTCTTAACCCTTCAGATTGGTAGCTTAACAATCATGGTTTGTTATTAAGTCTGTAATATATTAGTGTCTTATACTGGATGCTATTTTACTGAGCACCTTCTCTAGTGATGAATTGATTAGACAGATCCGACCGCACAAAGAATAAAACGCATTTGTGGGGCCTTGTCTCGTTGCTTTTTAAGGAAACCCCGCAAACATCTTGATGTCTCAACACTGGCCTGTCTTTTGGTCCCTATTTGTCCCAAAGTTCGCCATACAATAATTGTTTGGTAATAAGATTGTTTTCTGCTCTTCTCACGTGACTTAGTCATCGTTATCTCCGACTCCTAAGTGTTGCTATGACGAATGCAAGATTGGCTCGTTGCTAGACGCTAGAGTTGGTTACTTTGTCCTGTCATCTTACGTTCATTATCTTGTGAAGGTAACGCACATGAAAACTACATAACCTCCTCTCATGACCAGCATAGGTAGTCCACGTTTCTGATCCACACAGAAATGTGTTAAGCGCACATTTTTGATGAATTATAATCATTGCCCTGAATATTAAAGAAGACTAAAATCATTTCTTCCATGTATCAGTTTATTTGCCTACATTGAATTTTTTTTCTCCATATACTCTATTATTATTATAAGTTTGATTTAGGACTAAAAAATGTGATTTATTTATCTTTTCAATGATTTCCGGGTTATTCAAGACCATCTCATTGTGTTGTTCTTATGAAAATAACTAATGCTTGGCATTCTTTTGAAAATCAACATTTCTATAGCATTAACAATAAGCTATAAAGATAGATAAAGCGCAATATCAGAATCAATAAAACAATCATATCATCGTCTTACGGTCAACTCTAACAAAAGTGTTCACATCGTGAAACAAGAAGTGGAGTTATGAAAAAAATAAGTTTAGTCTTATTTTTATGAAAAAAAACCACTGTGATTTCCTATCTGGAATTTTAAAATGTATATAAATTACAATCACTGATACTCTATTGTATGTTTTATTTTCTAGACTGGACCCTTTCTACAAAGCGTAAGTTCTTTTTAAGTAATGTAGCAACTAATGTAGAAGTAATGTAGTTTTTAAGATAAGAAGACAAGTATACAACCCATGAAATTTCAGCTGTATTGGCCATCCAATGATGATAGATGTTGAGAAATTGCAAGATCGCAAAGACGACGAAAATAAGCGATGAAGTTCAAAAGAGCACATTTTTACATGCGCGAAAAAAGTGAAGAATACTAAAGATACTTGAAATTGTTCATAACAAATGGATGATGAAAGTGAATGTTTTTGACAGGAAATTAATGAATGGAGTTAGGCGAGTATTTGCAAATGCGAACCAATGTGAAAAAAAATAGGATCAGATCTTAGTTCACTTATCTCATTTGTCTACATGAGTAAACACAGGGTTTTAATAATCTATAATTGCATTCGAAAGCTATTGAAAGTCGCAACATACTACAAGGTGTATAGGTCACGGATGGTAAAATAACACTACAACTGTAACAACGTACACCATATTGATGTAATACATTACCACAGTAACATCGTACATTAGATGTAAGTAATACATTACCACAACAACATCGTACATTAGATGTAAGTAATACATTACCACAACAACATCGTATATTAGATGTAAGTAATACATTTCCACAGCAACATCGTACATTAGATGTAAGTAATACATTACCACCGTGACATCGTACATTAGATGTAAGTAATGCATTACCACAGTGACATCGTATATTAGATGTAAGTAAAAAATACGACAGTAACATTGTACATTAGGTGGAAGAAATACATTACCACAGAGACATGGAAATGTGATAGAAGTAATACATTACCACATAACATCGTACATTACATGTAAATAATACATTACCATAGTTAAATCGTACATAAGATGGAAGTAATACATTACCACAGTAACATCGATCAATAGGTAGATGTAATACATTACCACATGAACATCGTACATTAGATGGATGTAATACATTATCACAGTAACATCATCCATTAGGTGGAAGTAATACATTACCACAGCAACATTATACATTAGATGGACGTAACACATTATAACATTAACATCGTACATTAGATCGAAGTTATATATTACAACAGTAACATCATATATTAGATGGAAGTAATACATTACCACAGTAACATCGTACTTTAGGTGGAAGTAATACATTAGCACAGCAACATCGTATATTAGTTGGAAGTAATATATTACCATAGACATACACTTTAAAGTGATATGTTGCTCTTATGTTTAGAACCATCATCACTGGACACGGCACCTATCTCCTCCGAGAGTCTCGAGAAAATATGTTTAACCTCCCCTCCCATCATGCATAGGTAGTCCAAGTTTCTGATCCATAAAGAAATGTGTTAAGTACACAGTTTTGATGAATTAGAATCATTGTCCCGAGTGTTCCCTTTTGAGTTGTCCGATGACCTCTATTTAAGGTTACCAAATGTTGAAGCTGATTTTCGATTCGAACATTTTTCTCTTCATCAAGTGGTTGTAACAGTAGAATCAATGTAGGAGAACCTGAGCACAGATCTAAGGTTTTTTTTTTTTAATGTAATGTTATAGTTGTGGGTTTGGCTACAGCCTTTAGAAGCACTACAGTCTTCTGGTTACTTATTGACAAGAAGAATGTAATCACATGATCTCGCTAGATTGTCAATCAGTAACTGTCAACCAGTGCTGCATCATCAGCGTCATAGAGGCTCCTTGATAAGTGTATTAGTTGTTTTAATGTTGACCTGAGACCAGATTAAATCAGGAGTCGTCAGATCGGATGTAGATGTCTCTAGATGAGACTTTAAGCGTTGTGTAGAAAAAAGAGATTCCGAACGGTAGAGGCAGGGAAACATCCTGTATTGACTCAACATTTCACCTTCCACATTTCTTCTTTAGCTTTGTCACTTTCTTCTATGTTTCTTGGTTTGTTCGCTTTCGACTTAAATGCATGCATGACAATTATAGTGATTTATATTTCCTTAAAGGTCTATATCGCCCCGAAGTACATGACCTATCAATTTTATTCGTTTGCCTTATTCTTCACTGAAATAAATCACTTATAAAACTTTTACAAATTGCATTATTTTGCCTTATAAATCACTGATATTCTATTGTTTGTTTTCTTTTCTAGATTGATAACACTACGGACGACGTAAGTCCTTCTTAAGTAATGTAGCTAGGTAATATAAGAAGCGATAAGAGAATAGATAATGTAAAGATACTAATTAATCTGCCGATGTAATGATATAATAACATCCCGATGATACTGTATGTATCAGAAAATCCTAAAGATCTACAACAATCACATAATTATTTATAAATACGATAAGCAAAAATATGGATTGGGATATGAATATTAAAAAGATAATACTCAAAAACATACAAGTGGGCATCAAAGTTGAAGGAATAGACGTGGAGACAGTTCAGAGCTACAACTAACTTGGACATACTATAACTAGTGATGGAAAGTGTACAACTGAAATAAACAAAAGCATAGGAATGGCAAAAAAAGTAATTTTAATGCCATGAAGAACATTCTAACATCAAAACAAATAACACCAGGGCTAAAACTAAGAATAGCAAAATGTTTCATCTTCTCAATATTCCTGTATGGAGCAGAAACATGACCATGATGGAAAGAAAAGAGAACAAATAATGACGTTTTAAAACAGCTAAAATGAAAAGAGAACTACTAAACACAATTAGAGCAAAATGAATTACATTTTTTAGGAATATTAAAAGACACAACATCCTACTTCTTCCTCTTCCTCCTCTTCTTCCTCTTTTTTCTTTCACTGATACCTAAAAGGTGTCGTGGTTATATCATTTGTCGTTCTTGTGCTGCTCGAATTGTCTGAATTAGTGCTTTCCTTTGTTGTTACATGTCTCTGTCACTGCATCTATCCATCTTCTTGTGGGTCTTCCTCTTGGTCTTTTTCCATGCATTCTCGAGAAGAACGCCATTGATGGTGATTGGTGAGGATTTATTCTGACCAGGTGGCCGAACCATTTAAGTTGTTGTTGTTCTATATATTCTTGGCAGGGTTTTGTTCCTACCATTTTTCTTATGGTTTCATTTGGTATTCTATCTCTTCTTGTGTTGTTTGTTACTTTTCTCAAGCAACAGCCTACTAAAAGTAATATTTGAAGGTAAAATACAGGGTAAAAGAGGCAGAGACAGACCAAGACTAACATGGGCGAGTAACATCAAAAGATGGACAAGTCAGCCTATGACAATTATTCACCATAAAAATAAATTGCGGAATGGCACACCATGATAGCCAACCTTCGATGCAAAGACGGCACTCGATGAGATGAGAAGATAAGAAGGCAAGTATAAAGCTCATGAAATTTCAGTTGTATTGACCATCCAAACATAAAAGACATTGAAAAATTGCAAGACAATAAGCAAGACGTAGATCACCATGTTTGACATTGATAACACAATGTGGAATGAATATTCTCATCCATGATATTTCTTGGTAGTAGAAGGTATTGCTTTGTATTGAAGTATACATGATAGCTGTATCAATATTTGGTTTGGTACATTCCATCGGATGTTATTGGTTATTGGTTATGGAAGGCCTCGGTATCACTGCAAGCGAATTAAAATCCATAATTGCTCAACCGCCCGTGCCAGTGGAATCATCCGAATTATAACTTATCTTCCAAACAAAGACAGGTAACTGTAGTCCCCATCATAGCAGTCCCAGCACACGCCAAAATACATAAGGCGAAACCGCACAGAAAGTGAACACAGCCAACTGTTCCTTGTCATACGATATCATCATTCATCGTACACAATTGGAGTATCGAAAAATGATCAAAATGGATGAGACACACAGCTCACGGTGTGCACAGAGCACTTAACTCAGTAGCTCCTGCAACAAGCCGGACTTGGAACATGAGGAAACTGCAACAAGGAACACTTGCATCTGTTTCTTTATTGATTTTAATAACTTCAGAGAATGTTGGTTTCAGATGTTTAAAGTTTGTTACGTTTTTTTTTATTACATAGTGTTCTATGGCTATATTTAGTGTTTTTAAAACTATTTGGGTCTGGTAGAATTCATGTATATCTCCACATTGTGATGAGGCATCCTTGCATATTGTGTCAAAGTAAGTGATAAACAAGAATGGTGTACCCTTGTCTTACCCTACATTTTACTGTGAATGGTTTTGATGTTCCTTTGTTCGCTCTAATCAGACTTGTCAATTACTATATAAGCTCTCGTGACATCTAATAAGGTGGTCATTTACTCCGTAATGAGCCAATGTTTACAGTAATAATACATTTCTATCCACCCTAGAATAGCAACTAACTATCTATTGTCATTTGAAGCCGAACACAAAACATTGGGCAGACATTCTGACACTTTGTTCGACTATCCTTGAATTCAGGCATCAGACCTTGCACAGGACCCGCATTGTATCTCGCTATACAACTCTGTTATTGGCGAGTTTTTCCATTTCGGCGAGAGAGCTAATGCTGTTCTTGCACTTGGCCTCAAAGTTCTTTTTAGTGCTTTCCTGGGCCGGCCTCTTTTTCTATTGCCCTCTGGTTTCATTGGAGACTCTCCTTTGAGATTCTCTTGTTGTCCTTTCTCATTTCAAGGACAAAATATTACAAAATAATGTTCTTTTTGTTTTATTATATTTGATATTATTTGGATGCCCCGTTTAGGCCCCCCCCCCCCAAATCAGGGATATGTGGAGCCATTGGAGCAGGTAGTGGTTGGTGCTGTGGGAGCAGCCGACAAGTAGTGCCGGTTATGGTCCCCACACTACGATGGCAGATAAGGATCTCATGTATAGAGACAATGGCTGCGATCTACGACTAGTACAGTCACTGGCAAGAAGGAAATAAATGGCAAACTACCTTCTCATATTTCCTAGATTAATCATGTCCAAACACAACTTAATATCTACAGCTAATGACTTTATTGGTGACTCCTAGTAAGAAAGAGAGTTCATAGGTGCCATATAGAACCAATTCTGTCCTATGGAAGCCTATCATGGACAGTAGACAAACAAATAAAAAGACGATTAGAGGCCACAGAGATGCAATTTCTCAGAACAATGTTCAAAGTTGCCTGGACAGCTAAAAAGACCAACGAGGAAATTCTCAAAGAATCTTCATATGTGATTGGTTATTAACACAAAAAGGGAACTTCTAAAAAACATCAGAAAGGAACAATCAACATTGTTCGTGCACATCATGAAAAGAGGAAAGTTGGAGTACTTGTTTACAATTGGCAAGAGAGATCGAGGACGACAACGAGAGAAAATACTGGATAGCTTGGTGTCATGACATGGAAAACTGTGAACAACAGAACTGATACGATGCACTGTGGATAGAAAACTATGAAAGGACATGATCGCCTACGCCAATCGGTATGGCAAATGATGATGATGATAATACTGAGAACAGCTGGAATATATTGTAACAACTGGAAAAATCGAGGGGCGAAGAGATAGATTGAAGCAAAGAGAAAAGATTCCAGACAGCTTAAGAGAATGGCTTAACAGAAGGTCAACAGGGGAAATGATAATTAAATGTCGAGATCGAAAGATGAGAAACATGATCACCCACGCCAGCAGGTACTGTACTTGATGATGATGTTGTGTGTTTTCAAATGATTCTTTCTAATCCGGATTTTTTTTTGCTGAGACAGAAGTGATCCTGTTACATTCACCAGAGTAGAAGTCAACGTGATTTCGTGCCAGTGCACAGATATTCATGATGTAGGCGACAGCCGTTGATTGTATTGAAAAAGTACTAGGTCGTCGTTTTGTCTTGGAATAGGATATGTGATCTGTGTTTGACTGCAAAAACTCGCCACCAGCTCGACGGCAGTCGATAGGTTCAATGAAGTGGAGACTGACTTCATTTGTTAGGACCATATTTCTCGAGGCACGCCAACTGACAATACCGTCTGCTCGGATCCGGCGCCGAAATAATGTACAACGGGTATGATCACTGATGTTGAACAAAAATCTTAGGTTCTGTAGAGAGCATTTGTCTATGAGAAACTTTTACTCACAATATGCACGTTATAAATTATACGTTTTGTTGCAATTGTAATAAAGTATTGTTGTTTATATTTTCCCATTTAATTTCTGCCATTCATTGGTGAACAAGAAATAGCATCCTAACAGTTGTATATGTCGTGTTGCCAAGAACGATAGAACAATCAACAGAGCAATGACAAACTCTCATCATAAGTGTCAAATTGCCACTTGGAACGGCCCATAATTAATTCAATAGAGCAAATGCACAAAAATAGAATGCATTTTTACAATAATATTATGCATTGTATTCTCGTTAGTCAAATATTCAGGTAAACGTTGTTGATATTGAACCATTCTTATTTTTCAGTCTGCGGCCAGAGTAAGTTAACAAACCTTATTTTTAGTAACAACTGAAAAGAAAATAATCACTGAATGAACGTCAATCAGTAAGTGCGTAAAGGACATCAATCTACGCTTAAGTATTATTCTTTATGACTGAAAACGAAACATGCGTCAGAAATTATTTTTCTTTTGCCCCCTCCCTTGAGATTATCTTCTTGTCTTTTCTCATTACAAGGACAAAATATTACAAAATAATATTATTTTCTTGATTATATTTGATATTATTTGGATGCTTCATAATTTCTCTTATTTCTGCATTAATCTTAAATTCATTCCATGGATTACAAATAATTATTCTGGTACAAATTATTTTAGAAGCATCCACTTTATTTTACATTTCTTTCACTGATTTTTACCTCTCGCATACATAAGTAAGAGCGAAGAGTACATTTCAATTGAAAATATTGAGCGTTGTTTTTTTGTTTACTAATTTTGATTACCATACTTTGTCATGGTTTCTGAAAGTCATTGGTGAATTTCATTCTGAATCCATGTTCTTTATTAGGGCATCCTACTTGCTCAACGCAGCTTTCAACATATACCAATATTTTACCTTCCAGGTGTTTTTTTTTATCTTCAAGGTGAATTTGATTTTTTTTTTTTATTTGATATTTTCTTGACTGATCTCAAACTCTATATTTCTAGCCATTGATGTCTGGGCTTTTGGTTTTTCTTGCTTGATGTTCACATTGCTATTGATAAAAACTATGTTGTCCGAAAATTAAGGTCCTTCAATTGAGATCCAGGTGTCCAACGGATGCCTTTATTACCTGTACATCATATATTTATTATGTCGTCGATGGCAATTCCAAATAACTAGGGAGATAAAATACATCATTGTTTCACTCCTGTATCAACAAAACATGGACACAAACCACGCATTGAGTATCTTCTCTTCCATCTTTATCCAGATTCGATCCTCCAGTCTGCCCTCAAGCGAGTCATTCTCATCTCCCGTCCCGAGGCACTCACTCCTTACAACCGCCCCCCCCCCCTTTCTGAGAGAACCATACTCACCCTCACCTATCACCCTCACAATTTGGCTGCTATGAAGATACTCAACCGCCACCGTTTCATTCTCCTCTCTGATCCCACCACCCGTCTACTTTTCAGTGATCCAGCGATGATCGCCTTCAAGCGCGACAGGAATTTGGGAGATATTCTGGTTAGGATCCATCTCCCTCGCTCCGACCCTCAACAATTCGGTACGGCCCCTTGTGGTCGGAACTGTATCACCTGTGCCTATGTGCTCCCTACTGACTCGGTTTTATTCCCTAAATGACGGTTCGAGATCAAGCATGGCTTTACATGTGTGTCCCGTAACATCATTTATGCCATCAAATGTCAACGATGCCACATGACGTACATTGGCGAGTTTGGCAGACGATTAGCGAAAAGATTTTGTGAACATCTACGAGATGTTCAACAGAATGCTGGCACTCCAGTGTCTTCCCATTTCAACTCCCCAAATCACAAAGGCAAAGACGACATCCGTATCACTGGATTTGTCCTTTGTCACTTTGGCGACCACAGCCGATTCGCTTTGGAGAACCGTCTCATAGTCCAGTGTGGCTCGCTGACCCACGAGGCATGAATGTATCACACTCGTACACATAGTTCTTTTTCGGTTCCTCCTTCCCTTTTGCACAGCCTTCTCTACTGCCCATGTTTGGACTCTTAAATCTATCTACTATGCCATGCCATTCATAGCTCACCTCCACTAATCCCCATTGAGACACTTCGGTGTTCTCCTACACCTCTTTTTTCTGTCTTACTTACCCCTCATATGTTTTTATTGTACCCCACTCTCAGCCATTTGAGTACCTGTTATCCTACTGTTCTATTCTTTCTCCTCTGTTTTTCCACACTGACCCCGGTGTGTACTCTTCAAGTGATATGTGTGTTATGCGCACATTTCTACACATATATGATTGTCCCTGTATGGGTGTGCACATACATTGTGTGTACATATGTTATGGGTATATATATATATATATATATATATATATATATATGTACATGCATGCATGTATGTGTGTGCAGGTATGTATGCATATATATGTATGTATATGTAGGTGTAATTTGGTATGTATAAGTAGGTGCATGTCTGTTTGTACGTGTATATATGTATACACGCGTCTGTGTGTGTGTATACATGTATTTACGGGCCCTTAGATACGTGTATACATTGTCAGTGTCTTTGAGATCGAGGTTACCTAGACAGCGTTCCCCCAGCTCGTGTATTTTTAGAACCCTTCACCTGACCAGAGGGTATAATTACAGCTAGACCCGTGTGACTCACCCTTTTCCCGTTCTGACCACGGTCCACGAAACAGAGAAGTCATTTTTTCTTTTCTTTACCCACTTTCGATTATTTTGTTTTGGATTTTTCGTTACTAGTTAGCTATGTAGGATTAGTTTTATTTACTTACATATCTGTGTGTGCGTGTTGTTTGTTTGACCTGCTGAAGGTCTATTGGGCCGAAACGTCGTTCAAATCTGTGTCGTCAACTAATCACGTAATGCCTTTACCATCCCATTTTTTACTTCTTCTTTTTTCAATTGTCCCCCTGTATCAATCTGGAAGCATTCACTCATTCCTGTTTATGTGCGAACTGTACATGGTCAGCTGTCGTCTTGATCTTTAATGACGATATTAATTGTTGGTGGTATTTTATATTGTCTGAGCGTGTGTTCCACAATCAGACTCTATGTATGTTGTTGAAATTATTTTCTTAAATCAATTACATTTTGACTGGGTGGATTCCCCATTTCTATATGTTCTTCTATTATAATTCTTAGCGTAAAAATCTGACCAAGGCAACTTCTTCATTTTCTAAATCGTGCCTGTTCTTCACGCATAAAAGTATGTACTGCATCTTTGATTCTGTTCATGATGATCGTACAGAATACTTTAGAGGCAGGGAACAGAGAAATAAATGAAGTACTGCGGTAAAGTTGGTAGCTAGTGATGGGGTGTAATAAAGACTCGTACAAAGTATGTGGCAGATTTGTAACAAGTGGCATTTGAGGCAACTGATAGAAAAGTCATACCTCTCCAGTTGTTGCAATCCTTGAGATTGCTTTTTTGGTGTATGTTGACATTTATGCCTCTTTTCCATTGTGTACGTACATAGTCTTCTCTATATATTGAGTTACACATTTTCTGCATGAGTTGTAACTTATAGCTATCAATTGCTTTTAGCATCTCGGTTTTTATAACGTCTTCACCAGTAGCCCTGTTGTTACCCACGAGTCTAACTCGTGGACGGCCCATAATTAAATCAGTAGAGCAAATGGACAAAAATAGAATGATTTTTTACAATAATAGTATGCATTTTATTCTCGTTTGTCAAATATGCAAATACACGTTAATGATATTGAATTTTTTCAATTTTTTTTTTTCAGTTATAAGCCAAGGTAAGTTGTTAACAAAACTTTTTTTTAGTAACAGCTGAAAAAAAAATAATCAGTGATATGAACGTAAATCTGAAAGTGATAAAGGATATTTATCTACGCTTAAGTATTGCTCTTTCGATAGAAAATGAAACATGCGCAGAAATTCTGAACTCTCTAGCGTTCGACGATCTTTGTTATGTGTCAGGCTTTGCACTTGATCTGCATTGTAACTAGCCACGTGTCTCTGTTCTGGGTTAAAATCATAACATTTCCTATAGATAAAGTAGCGGGCAACGAACAGTTATCAAATACCACGTTTTATAAACCACGCCCTGACGACGCCACGGTTCTCCACAATAAGCAGGTCCAATCTACCATCAAGGAACTGATCCGAGACAACCTACTTCCTCCTAGTGCGTCCCGCCTCATTATCCCAATGGTGGTCTTGGAAAGCTATCATTCTACATGCTCCCTAAAATTCACAAAATCGACAATCCAGGACGTCCTATCGTGTCAGCGTGTGCCTGCCCGACTGAACACATATCCGACTATCTAGACAGTGTCTTTCAGCCCATAGTAGTTAGTCTTCCCTCATATGTCAAGGACACAAACCATGCATTGAGTATCTTCTCTTCCATCTCTCTCTCCCGAGGTCGCTCATACCGACTTTTCACGCTTGATGTTTGTTCTCTCTACACCTCTATTCCTTACTCTGACGGCCTCCTGGCTCTACGTTTCTTTCTTGACCAGAGACAACACCCCTCTGTGGATACTGCCACTCTTCTCCGCCTTACTGAGCTTGTACTCAACCTCAACACCTTTGAGTTCAATGGTAACTTCTATGACCAAGTTATTGGAGTAGCCATGGGCACCAAGATGGGCCCAGCTATGCTTGCCTATTTATGGGTTACCTTGAACATCAAATTCTCAATTCGTATCAAGATCCCCTTTCCATCCTATACCTCTGGTACATTGATGACTGTTTCGGACTTACAGATACTTACATCCGTAACACTGGTATTGTTCTTTGTCACTCGGGCGACAGCAGCCCATTTGCTTTGGAGAATCGCCTCATAGTCCAGTTTGGTTCGCTGATCCCACGGGATATGAATGTATCTCACTCGAACACATAGTTTCCCTTTAGCTGCTGCTCCCCTATTGCATAGCCTTCTCTGCTGCCCATGTTTGGGTACTTTAGTCTATCTACTATGCCATGATATTCATAATTTACCTCCACTGAGACACTTCGATGGTCTCTTATACTCCCTGTTTTCTGTGTTACTTACCCTTTTTATGTTTTTATTGTACCCCACTCTCAGACATCTCACTCTTTCCGCCTTTTGAGTACCTGTTATTATTCTGTTATATTCTTTCTCCTTTGTGTTTGCACACTGACCTCAATGTGTACTCTTCTGGTTATGTAGGCGTTATGCGCACATTTCTACACATATATGATTGTCCCCGTATGAGTGTGTATATGCATGTATGTGTTCTTATGTATGGGTATTGGCATATTATTATTATCATTATATATATATGCATGTATATATATAAATATATATATGTCTTCTCATGTGTGGGTGTTGGTATATATATATATATATATATACATATATATATATAGGTATGTGCATGTCTGTTTGTATGTGTTTGTATGTATACACGCGTCTGTGTGTGTGTGTGTGTGTGTGTGTGTACAGGTATTTGTGGGCCTTTAGATACTTTTAGTCATTGTCAGTGTCTTTGCAGTTGAGGTAACCTAGACAGCGTCCTCCCCCACTCGCATATTTTTAGAACCCTTCACATGGTCTTGACCAGCAGGGTATAATTACAGCTACACCCGTGTGACTCTCTCTTTCCTATTCTGACCACAGTCCACGACACAGGGAAGACATTTTTCTTTTCTTAAAACAGTTTCGATTATTTTATTTTGGATGTTTCAATACCAGTAGCTATGTATGATTAGTTATATTTACTTACATATCTGTGTGAGCGTGTTGTTTGTTTGTTCCTGCTGAAGGCCTATTGAGCCGAAACGTCGCTCAAATCTGTGTCGTCTATCAATCACGTAAAGCGTTTACCATACCATTTTTTATATTTTTTATTCAAGAATTTGTAGTTTTGCGATTTCTATAATTTCTTCGTTTGTTTTGAATTCGTTCCACTCTATACCAAGTATTTTCCTCAGACATCTATTTTCGAATGTGTATCAGGTCTATGTTTCATTAACAAAAGCGTATTCACGATAGCGGCTTGTTAAACCTCTGATCAACGGTTCTTTACCAAGCGGGAGATAATAAGTCCTCCATTTTGGATCCAACCAAAACTATAATATGATATTAAATGATATTTTTGGAGCAGGATAATTTCGCCAAATGTTTGCTCTATTATTGAATTTACCCCCAAGATGAGCGAAATATTTTCTCAAAACATTTGTTTTCAAATGCATCCATTTGTTTCTATTTCTGTATTTCTCTTTTAAGCTCTCACGTGCACAAGTAACGATATATGCTACATTTCATTAGAAACGTCAGAGCTTTTTTTTTGTACTTATAATGTTGATTAACATTTTTTTCCAAGGCCTATCTAAAGTATATTATCTTCCTTTCCCTAGTAGTATCTTAGATTTGTTTCCTATTTAAGTTGCTTCAAAATGGCATTATTAGTTGTTGTTTTTAATCAACACAGCTAGTGCACTTTCAATGCATACAACTACATGTTTAAATGGTAAACAACAAGCTATGAATTAATGTTACTCCCAGAATAGATAGATCAGCAGATATTTTTAATGACAATTTCTCCTTTTCTCATCTGTGGTACGGTAAATGTTGTGTTTTAGGCAGTAAAGCATCGAAAGTAGAAGAAGTTCCGATTCTCAAGGCTGGTCAAATAGGCAACCTAGTCAAGTCAATTTCAGAAATAGTGACATTCTTGCTGCTGTTTATTTTCTTTGGTCTATATAAATGTGTTGATAGTATAGAAATGTTATTCGTCATACTTTGTTTTACTGGACACTTCCGTATGCACCTGCCAAATCGTTTCTTTTTTTTAAATTTCCATATGACCTTCAATATACGTTTTGTTTAATGTATTTTATCTTCCATTCTCTAGCGGAAGCTTATATTCGTTTTATATTTTAAGTTGCTTCAACATCGTATTATTAGTTTTCTAATCTACACAGCTAATCCATTGTTTTCTTCCTTGTATATGCATGTATTTGATGTACATAACAAGCAATGAATTATTGACGCTCGAAGAAAAGATAGAACAGCCAATCTCTTCTATGACAAATCTTTGTTTTTCTCACCTGTGGCACGTTACACCTTGCGGCACACGCAGGAGAACATTGAAAGAAGAAGGAAGTCCGACTTGCACGGCTGGTCAAAATGATCACCTGGTCAAATCAGTTTCAGAAATGGTGACATTTATGCCATTGAGTTTTCAAATAATTTTTACAATTTACAAAGTGATCAACTTCTTCCACTGATTTACCTTCCAGGTATATCCAGGTTGGACATTATTCATTTTCGTTAGTTTCTTCTTTTCTTGCTTGATCAGTCCTATTTCACTATCGATTGATGACAAGACATTTGTTTTTTAATCACTTATTATATTCATTGCAAATGATACATTCTGTTACGTCAACAAAATCAGGGTATATTTGAGATCCATATATCCAACCATTGTTTTCGTTACTTGTACAGTATTTCTGCATTATGAAGTCAAAGGCAATTCCACAATGTTAGAGGGGTAAAATACATCATTCTTTCACTCCTCTTTCAATCTGGAACCACTCATATCTACGTGTGAACTGCACAAGTGAATGTTATATACCGAATTATGATGATGATATTGAATTTTTCTCGTGTCTATATTGTCACAGTGTATTCCACACTGATTTTTTATGTTTGCTGTCTAAAGACTTCTTGAAGCGAGTAAAATACATTTTTTGCCAGTTGCATATAAATTACACTTGGGCGTTTTTTTTTTCACTACACTTACTTCTGCTTTCTTTCCATTTAACATTATTTTCACCATTTTCTTCAATAACTGTACTTATCAGTGTTTGAAGTTCTTTTCATTAATGCATATCAGAACTTTGCCATCTGCATATTGCAAGTAGTTAATTTTCCTGTTATTCTAGTCATGTCTTCTGTGTGTCAATCGATGTTATCACGGTACAACATGAAGAGATCAATCGATAGAACGTATACTTGACATACTCCCCTTTTATTCTGGTATTCTTCCACGTAGTTATTTACGTTGAATGATGTTGATTGTTTTCAATATATTTTCTTGTTAATCCTTCGATCTTTCTCATAAACGTCAATGTCTTGTAATAGTTTCATTACTTCTGCGTATTTTACCTTGTCGAAAATCATACTACAATGGTTAATGAAATATTAACTAAATTCATCATTTATTTCTGAGATGATCACCACAATAAATTGGTGTAGTTTATGGGTTTGCTCAGGGTGATCTAAGTAAGAGCAATGTAAATCATATCCCTGCCAATAAGCGATAAAAACAATTCAGTCAGGACATATAAATAGATGACTTTGCTAGGGAGATCATAGATGTCAGAGGTCGATGAGTCCATGAGTAGAGTTTGTGATTTGACTTATATTTGGGCTGGATACAATTGGGTAGGCCTAAAACGGTTTGAGCTAAAGACTGACCAAGATAATCTACTCGGCAGAGAGTGCCGTGACTGAGGCTACGGAGCCCCTGATATCGAGATAAGATAATTCATGGATAAATGGTCGTAATCTCAGCACCTTGTCATCTACACGGGCTGTTTTGTTTCTCGCGACTGGGACAACAGTTGAGGATTTGCTACATACCATCACGGCAGAAATATGGAAGCGAAATACGAAAATTGTAAAACTGCTGTGTCGAACACAAGCATGGACATACGAGCAGCACTGTCATCAATTCCATTGTTCGTTACACAGAATCATGTGTTCTTGACGGAATTGCATAATTTGGTGCACCGTGCAGACCGCGCTCTAGTTCACTGCAAAGAAGCCATGGATTGAGTTGATGGCGGTGAGTGCAACTGAACTGTGGACGGAGATGGCATTCCTAAATGTGTTCATATGACATTAAGGGGTATATTACTGATGAAGGAATGACTCAGTGGGCTCAGTGGGGGAAGATATGGCTACAATCGTCAAATGACTCGGAAAATCAGACTGAACACGCATCAAGAAACAGTGGGATGGATGATGGAACAGATGTGGGGATGTCTCGACTGAAATTAAACAAGATTTCAAGGACAGAATAGAACATACATTTTTTGCGCGTGTGGTGTGTGTATGTGTGTGTGTGTGTAGGTTGTGTATGTTAATATATCATCATCATCATCATCAAGTACCGGGCTTGCTGGCGCAGATGATCATGTCTCTCTACAACTTTCGATCTCGACAGTTATTATCATTTCTGTTGTTGACCTTGTGCCAAGCTATTCTCTTAAGCTGTCTGGTATTTTTTCTCTTTGATTTCCTCTATCTCTTCGTCCCTCAATTTTCCCAGTTGTTACAATATATTCCAGTTAATCTCTTCTCATTACATGGCCAAAAAATGATGATTGTTTCTTCCTAGTATTGGAATGAAGCTCTCTTTTTGCTTTGACCTCTTTCAGAACGTTTTCATTACACTTCTTAGCTGTCCATGGTATTCTCATCATTTGTCAGTAAAACCACATTTCTACAGACTCCAGTGATTTTCTTGTCTGTTGTCCTATTGTCCATGATTCACATTAATATGTAAAATTTGGCTCTACATAGCATTAAAGTACATTCTTTCTTGTTTATATTGTCAAAAATGGATTGCATAATATATATATATATATATATATATATATATATATGATTGCATGTATGTATGTTTGTATGTATGTATGTATGTATGTATGTAAGTATGTATGTAAGTATGTATGTATGTATATATGTATGTATGCATGTATGTATGTATGTATGTATGTATGTATGTATGTATGTATGTATGTATGTATGTATGCATGCATTGACAATATCTGAAAATTAACCTAAGAGAATATTTCATTGGTCGTGTAGGAAATAACGATTCAGCTGTGTCGATATCAAAGTAACATCAAAGGACAACTTTCTGTGGGGCTATGTCAAGGACTTTATATACCCCTTTCCCCAGTTTAGATGATCTGACCGACCTGAGACGTAGCATCACAAAAGCACTTGTGTCAAAATCCTAGGCCACGCTTACACGAGTCTGGACATAACGGCTGTATCATCACCTAGGGTCACATTGACCATTTGTACAGCAGAGGTCAAACTTTGATTGACAGTTCATGTTTCTGTTCATGTACATTGTGTTAGGTTCAGTCAGTTATCAATAAATCAGCTTTATATCTGCTTATGTTCAGTCAGTTATCAATAAATCAGCTTTATATCTACTCATGTTTATTTAACCAGCTAGTATATTCAGTATATGTAAACTAAATTAATCTTCCTAGTTCGCTTATCGTTTGTTTGTGTTGCATTGTGTTTTACACCTTGCGGACCATTTCCCATAACTATAAATTATTATAATAGAGATCAGCTCCATGTACATAACACAGATTTATCATTACATTCAAAAGTAAGCTTGTGAATATCTGTAATCTAACATTTGTAATGTGGTATTAGCTGAGAATCTTTTCAATGTAATGTGTTCAAAGTATTTGTTCATACATATGGCAATAATTTATTTGTTACCCGCTGAAGTATTAAACTAACTATTTGTTATATTACACTTTGATACTATACTAAACTTAGCGTTTGAAATACATTGTTAAGTGCTTTCTTCGCAAAACATAAGCATGTATTTGTTGCTTTATCATTACAGCGGAACATAAGTAAGAGACAGACACAAGGACGAGCAGCGACCGATGATGTTTATTCCTTCCCAACAGTCCTGCGATTCAATGATGCATAAATAAAAGCAATAAGCTTTATGAACTATTTGTTGTGTGAGTTGTATTTGTAGTGAATGATTGTAAACGTTGTATTAGTAGTGAACAATTGTAAACATCCTGTTAGTGTCTATAAGACATATCAGTTCAAACTGGCAAAACACATATGTAGTCATAACACAGTGGTTTTCAAATAGATATAAATAGTAAAAGAGCAAGTTTTAAAAATTATATAACTAAGCATAACACAGTGGTTAACTCACATCAATACTAGATATAGATCAATTACACAGAACAAGGGAAAGTACAATGGATATTACACTATCACAACAAGACAAATCACATTAGATGGTATACTGACAGAACTAGACAAAGCACGATAGATGTTACACTATCAGAACTAGACAAAGCACACTATATGTTACACATCAATAACGGCCACATCAATAAGTAAACGGGAACCTTTACTGCATCAACTTGTGACATTACGTCATCAACAACATGGACCAAATAATCCATTCTTATCACAGTGAAGAGAAAACTGAGAATCGGGCACTTTATATCACGGGTAATATTTTTTAAGGCAAACAAGGCATTTTGATCTGGAACAATATGTTATCATGAGATAACAAAAACACAGTAAGGATTATCAGCTATAAAGAACAAGGCAGCTACTACTATTGAGCAGAGACTACTTCAACTTCGGTTTAAGTGACTGGACCTCGCACCAATCTTCTTGATTTTCCAGCTACGAATGACATGATAAAGATCTGGAAGGAGCGAGCATACCTTAAGATAAGTGTAGAGTTAAGAGGTCAACAGAGGGAAAGGTGACAGACTAAAAAGAGGTGTATATCATGTGTAGACCGCGAAGAAGATGTTATCAAACAGGTCTGTGAGCTTGTTAACAGTGGCGAGGAGTTGATGGCGGTGCCTACATTATTCAGCGGCAAATTCTCGTGTATGCTCACAATCGAAATGCAGGGAGTTATAATCCAGTCTTGGTCATAGCTGAGGTCAATGCTAACCATTTTAGACAACACTGACGAGGAAGATGCAATAATCTGTACAGACGGATCCGTCATCTGGCACCGTAGGAGATCATGTGTGTTTAAAGCACGTTCTGCAGGCAAAAATGTCAAAGAAAACAGCGGTGCGTGCGTTAGGACCAGGAGTAGAATGACGATGGAGGTGATGGTATTCATCTGGTTTTAGTCACAAAACTGCATTTATGTTAAGTGATTACTTAAGCATGATTAAAAAAAAAGGTTGAAGCGAACTCTGCACGCAGTACTATGGGTCGAACCATTACAGAAGTCAAGAATACTTAGGGTCTCTCTCCAGGATCTCTATTGATATTTTTTTTCTATTGTTGCTCATTTGTGATTTTTTTTCCCCGAGTGTTATAAACATACCTCTTCCCCTGAAATGATTTCCGGAATCGCCTCGGAAGTTTCAATCAAAAATAAGGTTCATTTATTATTTGACTCTTAACTATCCTACTGTGGGTTGAAATGTTATTTGTTTCCTTTGGACTGATGTCACTACTACTGGTTTATTGTGAACTGCCCATGTCTAACTCGCATTCTCTTTTGCGGCCTTCCGCTGTTTATTCGAGCATTCATCGCCATTGATACACGTGAAGTCTAAGCTTCTAACTGGAAGTTGTTAAGTGTTGTGTCTGTGGCTTTGTAGAGATTGTCTACCATACTAAAACTATGGTCACAGGGATACATGCAACAAAGCCAAATGTTGTGTAGATCAACAAACACCAAAACCAAGAAACAAGAAACATAACTGGTGATATGAGATCAACACCAATTCTAAAACTGTACAAATCACAAACTTGCAATCAACTGAAGACTTGAGAGACAACAACAAGGTAAACAATTCAGAAGAAAGTTAAGTGATGTCCTGAGGTCAGGACTCTAGCAAATTTACTCCTTGCTTGCTATTCACTCCCTAACGATGTTACTCTAAGCCAGAAGTCATTACTAACGGTCTCTGGTGTCCAACTCAGAAGATTGCCTAATCTTCCCATGCCCCAGAGAACAAACTGTTTTGTACAAAACAAAGACCAAAGTGGAAAAGCTTTGTGGAATCTGCAAAAGCTTTAAAAAAGCAGACCAAATAAACTCTACACCATCAGCGAAATTATTTAATAAAACATAAAAACACCAATTGTGGGAAAATATCAAGTTTCAGAAATAATAACTATCATTCTCGACATATGGTATAAAATCAGCCATAATCATCATCATCATCGTGTGTCATACCGGTTGGCGTAGGCGATCATATCTGTCCACATTCTTCTATCTACAGTGCATCATTTCAGTTGTGTTGTTGAATGCTTTCCATGCCATGACACCAAGCTATCCAGTATTTTCTCTCTTTGCAGTCCGCGCTGTCGCTTTCCTTTTATTTTCCCCGTTGTAACCAAGTAGTCCAACTTTCCTATTCTCTTGATGTGCCCAAAATGTTGATTGTTTCTTTATGATGTTTTTAAGAGTTCCCTTTTTGTGTTGGCCTCTGAGAATTTCTTCATAGGTCTTTTCAGCTGTCCAGGGAACTTTCAACATTCTTCTGAAAAATCCCATCTTTGTGGCCTCTAATCGTCTTTTCATTTGTTTGTCTCCTGTTCAAAATAAAGGACTCAGCATTAATAGCAAAACGACAGAAGTAATGGTAACAACAAAGAAAAAGACATCAGCTCAGTGCAAAATAAAGACAAGTGGAACAATATTAAAACAGGTAAATGAATTTTAATGTTTGGGAACTTTGTTAACCTCAGACGGAAGATGTACAAAAGAGGTGAGATGCCGAATTGCTCAGACAAAAGCAGCTTTCCAAAAAGAGAGGAAGATACTATGGAATCCTTTTTTGACAATAGAAATAAGAATAGGAGGTATTAAATGTTATGTAGATCCAGTCTTAACATATGGATGTGAATCATGGACAATAGGACAACAGACAAGAAAAGCACTGGAGTCTGTAGGAATGTGGTTTTACAGAAGAATGTTGAGACTACCATGAACAGCTAAGAAGAGTAATGAAAATGTTCTGAAAGAAGTCAAAGCAAAAAGAGAGCTAATTTCCAATATTAGGAAGAAACAATCATCATTTGTTGGCCATGTAATGAGAAGAGAACAACTGGAGTATATTGTAACAACTTGAAAAATTGAGTAACAATGAGATAGAGGGAAGGAAAGAGAAAAAAATACCAGACAGCTTAAGAGAATGGCTTGGCAGAACGTCAACATCAGAAATTTTAAATCACCGTCGAGATCGGAAGTTGTGGAGAGACATGATCACCTACGCCAGCAGGCCGGTTCTATATAGCACTGATGATCTCTCTTTATCACATCTATTGACCAAGATTTGTTGCATAAGACATTTTCCATTTTATGAAATGCTATTTTGGCCTGAGCTATTCCTCTTTTTATTTCTGAAGTGCATCTTCCATCTAATGTTATTATCGGGCCCAAGTATTTGACGCGTTGCACTTGTTTCAGATCTGTCCTGTTTATTTGTATGCTGCATGATGGCAATGATTGTTTCTTTGATGTGACCATTACTTCTGTTTTCTTACTATCAGACTGAGAACGTTTTTGTTGCTTTCTTTTATTATTATGTCTTGCATTTCTTGTAGTCCATTTTCTGTCTCTGCCATTAAGACTGTGCCATACGTGTTTCGCGCGGTTGGCTTACCACGGCAACAGCCGGGGTTCGTACCCTGGCGAGGACACCTGGGTTTTACTAATTCCCTAAAAATTAGTAGGAGCCGCGATAGCTCAGTGGTTAGTGAACTGGACTACTACGGACAAGGGGTAGGGTTCGATCCCAACCGACGGCTCCGGGTTCACCCAGCCTTAAATGGGTACCGGATTTTTTCTGGGAAAGTAAAAGCTGCACGGGCGTAATAGCGAACAAAAATTACCCCAAAAAAAAATATGCTGAAGGTCTGTAAAATATAGGGTCACTAACACCCTATATTTCCCTATACGCCACTTGGCGTGACGGGGGGTACTTTACTTTACTTTTTTATACGTGTTTCGCAAATTATTTATGTTGTGACCGTTGACTTCTTTTCCTTTTTTGTCTTCTTTTGATCTCATGATATGCTCGCTGTAAAGTTAAAACAAATCAAGCGACAGAACACAGCCTTTTCAGACTCCGGGTTTTATATATTGGAATTGTCCTGTTTGGTTGTTAATTCGTATAGCTGATGTTAGTTGCCAGTTCATCATTTTTTTTTTTTGAATGATTCGCAGATCCTTGCCATCAATGTTTATTTTCTCCAGCATATTGATTATTTCCACATGCTTTACTTTGTTAAATACTGTAGTAAAGCACATATATAGATATTTCTTTATCTGAATAGATATGCCTGTCAATGTTATTAATATATATATATTGCACTATGTGTGCCCTTTCCTTCCACAAATCCACATTGTTCCTAACTTATTTCTGGTTTTATTTTGTTCCTTACACGTCTCATGATGACTCTTAGTAATATTTTCGTCATATAGCTCGTGAGACTAATAGTGCGATGTTCCTCACAATCAGTGGCACCTGACCTCTTAGGTATTGCTACAAAGATATATTTAGTAGATCTTCGGGTATGTATCCAGTGTAATATATGTCATTGCGTAGTTTTGTTATGACTTGTACTCCCAATTCTCCTAATGCATCTATTTCTTCTATTGTTATATTTTGGGGGCATGGAACTTTGTATCTTTGCATGTGTTGAATTGCCTCCTCCACTTCACTCTGCATTATTGGTGGCCCTGTATCTTTGTTGGGATTATCTATCTCTGGTCTTTCATCATGATAGAGTTGACTGATATTTTCTGTCCACATTTCCATTGTCTTCAGGTTGTGTGAAATCAAAGGAAGGAAATATAATTATGGGACAGGTCCCATAATTATATTTCCTTCCTTTGATTTCACACAACCTGAAACTTTGACTTTTTTTCTTCCTTGAAAATGGAGACCAGAATAACACTAAAATACATATAGAAACATTACTCAAACCTATCCTGGACACTTGGCTGCACAGATGGATGAACAACCAATGCAACCGAAAAGAGAGGAGCAGGAATCATCATGAATGCTTTAAAAATGAAGCACAGAAAGGGCTCTCTATTGAAGCCGGAAATATTCTAGTAACTTTAAGGCACAGACTGATGCTGAAAACTGCAACTTAATCTCTTTTGAAGGAGAAAATTAAAGAAGAAAACATTGTATTCCTCTTATATTCTATGTCTGTAGTTGCAGCAATGATGTGTCATGGAAACAATAACCTGAACAACCTAACATAAATATTCATGAACATCTGCCAGAGATGCAGAACTGGGATACAGTGGATTCCATCTTACAGCAACATTCTTGGAAACGATGAGGCGGACAGGTTGTCAGAGGAAGGTGACAATTACACAAGCCAGATACAAGTACAACTTTTGAGGAATCAAAGAAGTTTGTCGGCAACAAATACACGAAAACAAGAATACAAAACACCAGGGTTACCAAAAAATGTAAATCCTCAACAGAAAAGAACAAGTATCCATTTGTAGACTCCAAACAGGCGACAAGAAATTAAAATATCGCCTTTTTCAGAAGATTCAACATATGAACCTAAAATTAATGTGATTGTAACACAGGGTAGATGGCTCCTAAACATCTCCTTTGAAGATGGCACTTGTGTCCATCACTGGTACCATGTCGGGACAAGATATATGGTGATGCCTTCAGCCTCGACCTGACGAATGCTTTCTTCGAACTTATTAGTATTAACCTGAAGAGGTATACACAGAGACAGATTTCAGTGATCTATTGAGGAGAAATCGACAACATTATCGTCAACAATAGAAAAGTCCTCTATCGTTCTTTTAGAAACCAAGTACTTAATCCATCATATGCCAACGATGCCACATGACCTATATTGGTGAGTCTGGGAGAAGATTAGCGGAAAGATTTTGTGAACATTTACGTGATGTCCAACAAAATACTGGTACTCCGGTGTCTTCCCAATTCAATTCCCCTGATCACAAGGGCAAAGACGACATCCTTGTCACTGGTATTGTCCTTTGTAACTCTGGCAACCGCAGCCGCTATACTTTGGAAAATCGCCTTATAGTCCAGTATGGTTCGCTGACCCCGAGAGGTATGAATGTATCACACTCATACGCATAGTTTCCTTTTGGTTGCTCCTTCCCTTTTGTATAGCCTTCACTACTACACATATTTGGGTTCTGTGGTCTACTTACTATTCCATGCTTTTTATAGTTCTTCTCCTCTAGTCCCTTATGAGACACTTCGGTGTTCTCCTCTATACCTTTTTTTCTGTGCTCCATACCCCTCATTTGTTTTTATTGTACCCCACTCTCAGACATCTAACTCTTACCGTCTTTTTACACCTGTCAGTCTACTATTCGATTCTTTCTCCTTTGTGTTTGCACACTGACCCCTGTGTGAACTCCTCTGGTTCTGTGTACATTTACGCACTTTTTTGCACGTTTCTCGACGTTCACGACAGCCGCACTTGGTTACGATTTCATTTTGGATTTGACAGGATAGTTTTATTTATTTTGTTTTCTTTAACACATTTCGATTCTTTTTGTTTTGGTTGTTTCGTTATTAGTTTTGTGTGTGTGTTTTTTTGTTTGGTCCTGATGAAGGCCTATTGAGCCGAAACGTTGTTTATTCTGTGTCGTCCACTTGTCATGTAAAGCTTCTTACATACCATTTTTTATTTTTTAATTTTTCCTCCTACTTAATCACATCAGTACAACGCATAGGAAATATGGTTTTATTGTTTATAATTATGTGACCATCGGCAGATGTATAGGTAGAGTGGTCAGAACTACACCAGAAATCTTCAACATAATATTCACTTTAATATTGATCATACTATTTTGATAATTTAAAATGCTGAGGTTATAACTTCCCTATGTAGTTATATCTATCAATGTATCTCAATGATGAGGTTATAACTTCCCTATGTAGTTATATCTATCAATGTATCTCAATGTTGAGGTTATAACTTCCCTATGTAGTTATATCTATCAATGTATCTCAATGTTGAGGTTATAACTTCCCTATGTAGTTATATCTATCAATGTATCTCAATGTTGAGGTTATAACTTCCCTATGTAGTTATATATATCAATGTATCTCAAGGGATAAAATAAATAATCATTATAAACAACCACACCCCCGCTTTTCTCATTCTTCTTCACTAAACAAGCCAGTAACCGATATATGACGTCTTTTAGTTTGCGTCCTGACCCTTGCTTTGGGAGCTGTTGAAGTACCAGCAACATGATCTGTTCAGTATATTTGTTCTCCACCTTTGTTGTATAGATCAGTGGCAATATCGTCTCACCATCCGTGCCCTGTATTTGACAATGCTGCTCCACAACAAATTAAATGCAGAATGTGAAGAAATAAAAAAAAAAAACAACAAAAGAAAGACTCAAAATCTATGCACAATCAATTAAATTAATTAATAGGAAAAATAAATTCAAAGTTTTAGGATGTGTGAAATAAATCAAATGTAGGAATTATAATAATGCGACAGGAGAGACATTGGAAAGATGCACAGAATATATCAGTGAAATCTATCATGATGAAAGACCAGAGATAAATAATTCCAACAAAGACACAGGGCCATCAATAGTGCAGAGTAAAGTGGAGGAGGCAATTCAACACATAAAACGAGGCAAAGCTCCAGGTCCCCACAATATAACAATGGCAGAAATAAATGCAATAGGAGAACTGTGAGTACAAGTCATAACAAAACTACACAATGAAATATGTAACACTGAACACATACCCGAAGATCTACTAAAATCTATTATTGTAGTCATACCTAAGAAGTCAGGTGCCACAGATTGTGAAGACCATCGCATTATTAGTCTCACGAGCCAAATGACGAAAATATTACTAAGAATCATCATGAGACGTGCAAGGAACAAAATAAAACCAGAAATATGTTAGGAACAATGTGGATTTGTGGAGGTAAAGGGCACACATAATGCAATATATATCTTAATAACATTGACAGACAGATCTATTTAGATAAAGAAAGATATACATATGTGCTTTATAGACAACACAACATTATTTAACAAAGTAAAGCATGTGGAAATAATCAATATGCTGGAGAAAATAAACATTGATGGCAAGGATCTGCGAATCATTCAACAAAAAAGACGTACTGGCAACAAACAGCAGCTATACGAATTAACAACCAAACAGGACAATTCCAATATATAAAACACGGAGTCTGAAAAGGCTGTGTTATGTCGCCTGATTTGTTTTAACTTTACAGCGAGCATTTTATGAGATTAATAGAAGGCAAAAAAGGAAATTAAATCAACGATCACAACATAAATAATTTGCGATACGCGGATGACACAGTCATAATAGCAGATATAGAAAATTAACTGAAAAAATGATAGACATATTAGTAAAAGAAAGCAACAAGAAATGTCTAAGTCTGAATTGTAAGAAAACAGAACTAATGGTCATATCGAAGAAACCATCATCATCATCATCATGCAGCATAAAAATAAACAAAACAAATCTGAAACAAGTACAACGCGTCAAATATTTGGGAACAATTATAAGTCAGAAGGAAGATGCACACTGAAATAAAAACCAGTATATTTCAGGCCAAAATATCGTTTCAGAAAATAAAAAACATGTTTTATGCAACAAATCTATGTCAATAGAAATGAGAAAGAGAGTTCATCAGTGCTATATAGAGCCATTTCTGACCTATGGAAACGAATCAAAGACCGTAAACAAAGAAATGAAAAGATGATTACATGCCACATAGATAGGATTTCTCAATAGAATGTTGATAATTCCATGGACAGCTGAAAAGAAACAACCAACATTTTTCCGACACATCATAAAACTAATGAAATTGGAATACTTTGTTACAACTGGCAAAATATAGGGAAAGAGAGAAAATACTGGATAGCTTGGTGTCATGACATGGAAAACAGTAAACAACAGAACTAATACGATGCACGGTAGATGAATTGTGGAAGGACATGCTCGCCTACGCCAGTCGGTATGGAACATAATGATGATGATGATGATGCTGATGCTGACGATGGTGATGATGATAGTAACTAATAATGGAGACTACCATTAAGAGATCAAAAGAAGATTAGGGAAAGCAACACAGAAATGGAATGCCATGAGGAACATGTGGCACAGACCCAGCAAGGTAGTAAAATTAATATTACTGAGCACATGTAACTTCCTTATCGCAACACACGGTTGTAAAATCATGGACTATCTCGCAAACAGCAAGGAACAAATTGCTACAGGAAAGTTCTTAAGATATCTTTGATATTGAAAAGGAGCAATGAAGACATGTTACAATATTTAAACATTAAAAAAGAACTAACTGATAAAAAGTATTCTGCAGTGAAAAATAAAATATTATGGCCACGTAAAAGGACACAGCGGGAAGAACAATAATGGATGACATACTTCCAGGTCGATGCATCATAGACTTATCAAGGCAAATGTGGTCTCAAGATATCAAAGAGACCGAAGATGACAACGAAAGAAATCTGGCTAGAAGGCGAGATTCATTTAGACGGTAAAGGAAAAGTACGAGACTTGAATCGGTATCTTAGCAAGCGAGTTTTCACCCATATGTTCTCGCTGGCTGTCTATACAGAAATGTTGGGGGACTTCCCAGAAACTCACAATGCGAGGCTGCATTCCTCATCTTCACAGAGTACTACCCTGGTAACCATTTCTGTCATCGCTGCTCGGTTGACCGGTGGGTGTGGTGGGGTGGGGTGATATATTTTTTTTTTCAACCACTCTTACAACTCACACTTCTCCCAGTGTGAATCAAAACACGGGTTACCCAAACGTCAGTAGCCCAGTCGGCTGGTTAACTAGGCTACCGAGGTTCCCTCTTTTTAGACGGGCTGTGGTAAATACAACTTTCTACAAGGGACAATGAGAATTGATGATTATGATGCAGGTTGTTACTTTAAATGCTTGAAAAATAACTCACTGTAACCTTCACTTACATGAACTAATCGACAAATTTAGAATAAAAACATCATTTTTATAACTCATTTAAGAGAACAAATAAACAGATATTAAACAAACATTACTACACGAGAAATTGGAATACATTTATTGTTTGCCTTTTTTAAAAGAAGGTTGATGGCTCGAAAAAGAAAATGATAAGAGGTGGCACTACTATAATGTAATGATTAACTGAAGGTTGATAATAATCAAATACTGAAGAATATTGGATTTAAACATTAAAAGAAATATTGACAACTAAAAGGAACTAAAGAGGGCTTGCAAACTATAAATACATTTAATAGCATTTCTCTTTGTCTATTTCTTTACTTCTATTCCAAATGTCCTGGGAGATAAACAAGTACTAGCTACAGCTCCACCGGGTGCATTAGTCATTGTTTTGTAGTGCTGCAGTAAAGTTAGTCACTGTTGTTTCGTGTTGCTGTAATGTTATTCACTGTTCTGTAGTGTTGCTGTAAAGTTAGTCATTGTTCTGTAGTGCTGCAGTAAAGTTAGTCACTGTTGTGTCGTGTAGCTGTAATGTTATTCACTGTTCTGTAGTGCTGCAGTAAAGTTAGTCACTGTTCTGTAGTGTTGCTGTAATGTTATTCACTGTTCTGTAGTGCTGCTATAAATTTAGTCAAGGTTGTGTAGTGCTGCTGTAGTGTTATTCACTGTTCTGTAGTGCTGCTGTTAAGTTAGTCCCTGTTATATAGTGCTGCTGTAAAGTTAGGCACTGTTCTGTAGTGCTCCTGTAAAGTTAGTCACTGTTATGTAGTACTGCTGTAAAGTTATTCACTGTTCTGTAGCGCTGCTGTAAAGTTAGTCAATGTTCTGTAGTGCTGCTATAAAGTTAGTCACTAATCAGTAGTGCTGATGTAATGTTATTCACTGGTCTGTAGTACAGCTGTAAAGTTATTCACTGTTCTGTAGTGATGTTGTAATGTTATTCACTGTTCTATAGTGCTGCTGTAAAGTTAGTCACTGTTCTGTAGTACTGTTGTAAAGTTATTCACTGCTGTGTAGTGCTGCTGTAAAGTTAGTCACTGTTATGTAGTACTGCTGTAAAGTTAGTCACTGTTCTGTAGTGCTGCTGTAATGTTTGTCATTGTTCTGTAGTGATGCTGGATTGTTTGTCATTGTTGTGTAGTGCTGCTGTAATGTTTATCATTGTTCTGTAATGCTGCTGTAATGTTAGTCATTGTTGTGTAGTGCTGCTGTAATGGTTGTCATTGGTGTGTAGTGCTGCTGTAATGTTTGTCATTGTTGTGTAGTGCTGCTGTAATGTTTGTCATTGTTGTGTAGTGCTGCTGTAATGTTAGTCATTGGTGTGTAGTGCTGCTGTAATGTTAGTCATTGTTGTGTAGTGTTGTGGTAATGTTAGTCATTGTTGTGTAATACTGATGTAATGTTTGTCATTGTTGTGTAGTGCTACTGTAATGTTAGTCATAGTTGTGTAGTACTGCTGTAATGATTGTCATTGTTGTGTAATACTGATGTAATTTTAGGCATTGTTGTGTAGTGCTGCTGTAATGATTGTCATTGCTGTGTAATACTGATGTAATGTTAGTCATTGTTGTGTAGTGCTGCTGTAATGTTAGTCATTGTTGTGCAGTGCTGCTGTAATGATTGTCATTGTTGTGTAATACTGATGTAATGTTTGGCATTGTTGTGTAGTGCTGCTGTGATGTTAGTCATTGTTGTGTAGTGCTGCTGTAATGTTTGTCATTGTTGTGTAGTGCTGCTGTAATGTTTGTCATTGTTGTGTAGTGCAGCTGTAATGTTTGTTATTGTTGTGTAGTACTGATGTAATGTTTGTCATTGTTGTGTAGTGCAGCTGTAATGGTTGTCATTGTTGTGTAGTGCTGCTGTAATGATTGTCATTGTTGTGTAGTACTGCTGTAATGTTTGTCATTGTTGTGTAGTGCTGCTGTAATGGTTGTCATTGTTGTGTAGTGCAGCTGTAATGATTGTCATTGTTGTGTAGTACTGTTGTAATGTGTGTCATTGTTGTGTAGTGCAGCTGTAATGGTTGTCATTGTTGTGTAGTGCAGCTGTAATGTTTGTCATTGTTGTGTAGTGCAGCTGTAATGTTTGTCATTGTTGTGTAGTGTTGATGTTATGTTAGTCATTGTTGTGTAGTTCTGCTGTATAGCAGTGTCTTTCTTTCTTTTATTCCTTTGACCACTGTGAAAGCTGACTGAAAGCTCATTAAAATTTTAGTCTTCTCACACGACAGCTCACCACGAAGACTTGGAAACGTCGCGCTGTTTAATGTAATTGACTGCTTCTGCTTCAAGGACTGATCCTATTCGCTCACTCCATGTCTCGTTCTTCGTTAGGTACAGACAAACAATGGCCTTTGGTATACACAATATTCAAGGAACACCAAGACTACAATACACTGTGAGGTTTAATGAATGAGGTCAACCTTCCCCACACTTAGCATATTACAATGACATCATAAATTTACTACAATGCCCATGCTTGGACTCACCAGGCCTCTTCTCAGGTTGTTCTACGAGCGACAGTCGACACTGCACCACTCTAAGTAATTAACTTGCTCCTTATTCTTCATGAACACTGTGACACTGCTCGATCACTATCTCTAACTACTAATGCTATACTACACCACTATAGGTAATACCATGCACATTACACTATTCTACTCTTAATAATCAACAGGCGTATTCTCACATGTGAACAATATGACACTGCTATATCACTGCCTTTAATGAATTTCTGATACTACATTGCACCACTAGAATAATCTCATGCGTATTCTCACACAATGAACAATGTGATACTTCACACATCTAATGAAACTTGTCCTTGTGAACCATTGCACAGTCCGTCTTCCACTGAATGCCCCGTTGCTAACCGCATCTTTTTTGACGACCTTATACTTCTACTGAAGTTTAACTTGGTGCACCGTTTAACGGACTGTCTCACTTATTCTCTGTTGCTAGCTGCGCAACTATATTCTACTTTATATTTTGATGAAGTCTGATTTCTACAACTATCCAGTCCACTGTCATAACACATGTACCATTCTATTGCCGCTCTGTGACTAAGGTCCGTTCCCCTCGTTCTCTGAATAAGGTGGGTTCCACTACTCCACTCTCATCCTATCATCCATTCTTTAATCCCTGCTACCGCCCTACTTTAGCTGTAATGTTTGTCATTATTGTGTAGTGCTGATGTAATGTTAGTCACTCCTGTGTAGTGCCGCTGTAAAGTAAATTCAATCCAGGGCATTCAACTGATTAGAGTCACACGACTACACCCACGCCTGCATATTGAGTGATTCAATGAGCATGATAAAAAAAAGTGGAGGCGGGCTCTGTACGCAAGCAATGGGCAGTCATTGCTGAAGTGAAAAAAAATGTAGGATCACCTTTGTCTACGTTCCTGGATATGCGAGAGTACATGAAAATATAAGAGCGGGCAGGTTGGCTAGCTGTGCTGTCATTGAAGATGATCAAGCAATGGATCGAGCGGGCGTCAATGCCCACAGAGAAGTGGTAAGGATACAGCACTTCGGCAAACATGAGTCCACGTCACTCCTTCGGATGAAAGAGATGGGAGTTAAGATGTGCATTAAGGTATGTCACGTATTCTCTGGTATAGATTCACGCTGTAAAACAAGGAAAATTATAATTCATCTGGTTCATTCCTTCTCATTCTTATTAATCCTCAGATCTTGGACCATGGCGCACTCATGAGATCTCCGCCCATTCCGGTCTGGAACAAGCAAGGACAATCTAGCCATCGTCTTTCATTTCTTCAGGTACGGTTCGCACGCAACCATTTCTCCGATGTTCTGCCTCTTCTTTTTTTGTCAGGTGCTGTCCATGTTATGCTCGGTGCAAATGTCTAGTTCGTTCTTTTCGTAGAACTTGGCTTAGACAGTTCTTTCTCATTCATCATCAGGTCATATGTTTGCAGAACGTTCCATTCACAACAGGTGAAAGAAAATTTGTCTCCAGCCAGATCTCCCACATCGTTTATTGCCATCGCCAAGGTCTCCTTGATCTATTGAAACGACCTTCTTCTTGGTCTGATTAGTCGAACTGGGACCATGCCTTCCATTATTGTTATTTCCAGTCCGCTGCGTCTTTGACGTGACCATATTCTTGTAATTTCCTCTTTGGAATGACGTTTATAAGTCAATTCTGTTTAATGTTTAAATCTTGTAATATATTGATTTTTTTTTAATATTGTCCAAGGTCATAAGGATTTACCCCTGGAATTTTTTTTCCCGAATGAAGCGACTTTCTTCCTTGCAGTTTGTGAGGTTGTCCATGATTCAAAACCGTATGTTGCTATCGGGAACATACATGTCCTTAGTAATTTTAATTCTACTGCTTGTATTGCTCAACATGTTTCCGTCTCATTTCACGGTCTCTCCGCAACATGTTTTTCTTTCAAGTTGGCCAAAGTTTTATCTTTGCGCTTTTCAATCACAGAGCATCATCTTTAATATATGTAACTGACCAAGGTATTCCAAAGATTATTTTGTTTCGTTTATGTGGCATCCAATGAGTTGTTTTTTCATGTCCTGTTGTTGTGAGTTTACTGAGTGTCCTGAGCATATGTCAGAGAGGAAGAAACAATTTTCAATTTAATTAACATACAACTAGAAATAAGTTACAATTGAATATATTTCGTGAAAATCATTAAATTTTTTTTTATTACATTAGTAATTGAAAGTAAGCTATGATTTCAGAACTTTTGGTCAAAATTAAATTTAAATATTTAGTGAACATGTGCTGGTTACTTTAAATAAGTTTGCGAATTAAATTTTCGAGTTATGTTTCGCAAAATCTTAAATATGTTTTAACATTCTACGTATTCGATAAGACATAATTTGCAATTTCAAAACTATTGTTTGGAATAGTTTAACTTTTAATGAGAAATATGTTATAATTCAATTGTCAAATTAAACAGATAAATTCGTAGGCTGCAATGCTAAGATAGTAAATTTATTAAGAAGAAAAACAGATATTTTAAACATGCTTTTCATATTTACTTTCAATCAAGAGCAATCTGGAAAATAAAATAAAAAATCAGTTACGATATATAATCGAGCAACACATACACATTATACATTAACTTCTAATGTACATGATAAAATAGATGTGATATTTAAATATAAGATGTTCTAGTATTGATATTTACCTTCAATCATGAGCAATCTGAAATATAAAATGTAAATCACAGTTCAGCAATGTATAGACAGTATGTATACCTGATTAGGAACAAGATAAAACGTATATTTCATAAATGATATATATATATATAATATATATGTAATGCAAATTAGATGCCCTAATACTAAACTTGGAGAAGAGAATTAAATTCTAGAAGTGTCACCTTCGTGCAGAAAAGAGAAATGACATGAACCTACTACAATCGGTTTGGTTAATACAAAATGGAGATAAGAGAGAACAGGCGTCTAACCGACGTCACATTTCTAAACGATGTGGGCGGTACTTTATTTTGTGAAACAATAATCACGTTATGTTGGTTAATACACGTAGCAACAGGAGGTGTGTCTGCAACGATTTGATTAGCAGAATGGGCGGAACACATTGTTGTGAAACAACCAGCCAGGTCGGTTTGGCTAACACAAATCGCAACAGGACGTGTGTACAAGCGAAGGGGGCGGGATTTTTGTGTAAAATATTCAGAACAATTTAATAAAGAGCGTAGGTTGGACCATCAATTATGATATTTAGAAAGATCAAAGATTGACGAGATCTTTTCATTCTTTATTTGTCTGATCGTGGTTCAAAGATGATTAATTAAGGACCCGCAAATTATGGCTAATCTGCAATATATCGAGGCTTAGTTTTTTTTTGGTGATAATAAACGCCATTGTGTATTTGTCTTTGTGCAACTCTCATGCGCATTATACTGTTTGTGGATAATAAAGAAGATAATTAAGTGAAAAATCTAGCACTTTTATCTTATTTCATTTGATAGAAGTTTGTGCGTACAACAAACAAATCATCTGAATCTTTTCATCTCCACAAGCTGTGACTACATCTTCTTTGTTCATTGTTTCGAGTTCTTTTGTCAGCGCATAGTTTCGCTCCTTCTATTATCTATAGCGTATTAAAATCGTGATGATCTGTACCATCATCTGTAGTCGGCGAGAAGAAGTATTCATATATTGCATTATTTGTGTCTCTGATTTATCATTATTTTCACCATACAGTTTGATATCTCACTCCGCTCATAATTATCGAGTATCCACTGATCAATCCTGGATAAGAAAATATCCTCAATCAGACTTTACTGCAGTGGTTTTCAACATTTGTTGATCTAACAATCATCTGTATCTCTCTCGAAGCTGCACCAAGATGGACGCTTGTTTACGTTTGAACAAAGCCCAACGACCACGATCTAAATTTGCAGAATTTCGTTCATTCTCAACGGCGGCCGTTATAGTTTAGCTTTTACTAGCACAGTGTTTCCCCAGACAAGTTGTAACTGAATGTTTCACCAGACAGGTTGTAACCGATTGTTTCACCAGACAAGTTGTAACCGATTGTTTCACCAGACAAGTTGTAACCTTAAATGAACTAAATTAGTAAACAACCATGCGTCCACTAACGCAGGAGGAGATCAACACCTTCTTTGATATTCTTTGCGAAAGCTCTGATTAACTAATTACTACATCAAGGCCATTGACAGATGGTGCTCGTAAGCCTGGGAGGGCCGACCATCTAAGGGCAAAATCTCCCTACAGAAAATACAATCGGATGCCTTGCAGGATGATTGGGGACAATCAAAGGCTAAGGAAAGCAAACCTGAATAAAATGCTGGCTGAAATCGGATGCACTTGGCCACTGGCGCAGAACACAGTGCAACGTTTTAAC
Organism: Megaustenia siamemsis; assembly: GCA_032433765.1. Classification (NCBI taxonomy): domain Eukaryota; kingdom Metazoa; phylum Mollusca; class Gastropoda; order Stylommatophora; family Ariophantidae; genus Megaustenia; species Megaustenia siamemsis. Next base: position 12,906,558 of record JAVIAB010000046.1, read on the forward strand.
AAGTAATCAATCAGACTGGATCTAACAGACTAATTATGATAGAAACTAACGCTGACCGGAAAGGCTTCAAGAAACAGCTGAATATAATACACTGGAATGCGGAGGGCATATACCACAAAAAACAATCTGTAACTATCAGACTAACAGAGGAGGAGATAGACGTTGCCTGCATCCAGGAAAGTCATCTCAATCCTCAGCACAGATTTATGATCAGGGGCTACCAAACATTTAGACAACACAGGGAAGGTCACTAGGGTGGAATACTTATACTTATTAAAAATCCATCCCAGCAAAACTGATAGATATAGTCACAAACGGAGAGTCAGAGATCATTGGTACAGACCTATACATTAACTCCGCTAGTATAAGGATATTTAATATATACTGTCTAAATGACAAATTACTGAAGCTGGAGTCAATGGAAATAACACCATCAAAGTGTCTGGCAGTAGGAGACTATAACAGCCACTCTGAAAGATGGGGATATAAGGAGTCCAATGTTCGAGGTGAAGAAGTGAAAAATTGGGAAATAGACAACAACCTATTCCTCATAAACTCTATGGAGGATCCCCTCCCCCCCCCCACCCTTCAACATTCTACTCAAGAAGATGGAAAACAACTTCCACTCCCGACCTAGCATTTGCAACTGGAGACATATCTATCAAAATAAGCAGACAAGTGCTGAACCAACTTGGAATAGTGACCATAGACCAGTCAAACTTTCAGTGGCTCTTGCTCACAAACAGGAGTTGCAAATACCTCTTCCACGCTGGAACTATAAGAGAGCAGATTGGGCAAAGTTTGGAAGGCTCACTGATGCATATACTGCGCCTATCAACACCCACGAACAGAAGGTCAATAATATGATAGAGCGGTTAACAAATGGAATCATGAGAGCTGCTAAAGAATCCATTCCTAGAAGAGAAAGAAGAAACTACAAGAAGCAAGGGCATACAAAGACTAGAAGAGGAACTGGACTATGCCAGAGAACTAGCTGAAACATCACACAGCACAGAGAGCAACATTGCCTACAAAGCAGCCTCGGCCAAATACAGACGTGAGGTCATGATACCAGCAAGACAGAGCTGGATAGACAAAACAGAGAGCCTTAATCTAGACAAAAATGATCATAAACCATGGAACTTGCGAAAGCTCTGAGCGACGGAAACAACTGCCGTACTCCAATATCATTACCACACAATCAGAACATCCTCACAGGCAAAAGGGCAGCAAATCTACTTACAAAAACATTAGTAGAATAAATATTCCAATAGACAAACAGAAAGCTGCAAGACGGGAAAACCAAGATGCAAAACACAAGCTTTCAGCAATAGAAGAGCATCAGACGACAATCTTTACCCCAACTGAATTAGATGTTGCCCTCAAAGGATTGAAGCTCAAAAGTTCCACTAGTAAAAGATGGAATCTCCAACGAAATGCTCCTAAATCGGGGACAGAAAGCCAAGAGCCAGCTTCTAAGGATAATAAATACTAGCTGGAAGAGAGGTCATGTGCCGGAAATCTGGAAAGAAGCTATTATGGTACCCATCCTCAAATGTGGAAAAGACCCACTAGACTCAAGTAGCTATAGACCAATTAGCCTACTGAGCTGCCTGAGTAAACTCATGGAAAGGCTGGTTAACACAAGACTTATGTGGCATTTAGAGACAAAATAACACATCGTACCACAACAAAGTGGCTTTCGTCAGCACAGATCAACTGAAGACCTGGTCACCTACATTGCACATGATATAGAGGATGCACTACAAGAAAAGAAATATACACTGGCAGTGTGGGTCGACATGGAGAAGGCTTTTGATAGGGTATGGCGAGAGGGTTTAAAGAACAAGCTTTTTAGACTTGGCATCCAGGGTCGTTTATTCAATTGGGTCTCTCAATACCTTCAGGATAGAACGGCCAGAGTACAAGTTCAAGGTCAACTAAGAAGGTCTCTATCGAGCAAGGTGTCCCACAAGGCGAAGTCTTGTCGCCAACACTCTTTTTAATTTTCATAAATGGCGTCGTAATGGACATTCCACCCGGAATACACTCAGCAATATACGCAGATGATCTAGCGTTATGGGCTCGCGAGGAAAGTATGTCAGTGATTGGACACGGGATGCAAGATGCCCTAGGTGAACTTGAAAAATGGACGAACACCTGGTTCTTGCCAATCAACGGAAAAAAAAAACTACATATACAATTTTCAACCTATCAAGAAACACACTCTCTGCAAACTTGAAGATAAAAGACCATACACTCCCTATTGACCAAAACCCAACATATCTTGGCGTCACCATGAATCGCAGAATGACTTTGAACAATAAGATAGACAGAGCAAGGAAAAAGCCAGAAAACGAACAAAAATTATGAAGAAATTAGCAGGAACGGACTGGGGGGGCAGACAGCAATATTTTGAAAAGACTATACGTAGGAAGAGTCAGACCAGTCCTAGAGTATGGAGTCACAGGCTGGGCTATAGCTTCCAAATCACAGCTTAGCAAAATTAACAGAACACAGAACCAAAACTGCCCGTATCATCACTGGTGCTATGAAATCTACACCTTTCAAGACTATAGAAACAGTAACAGGTTTACAACACTTAGATGACAGACGGGTCACTAAAGTATTGCAACAAGCGGAGAAATATAGAAGGCTCTTTAGCCACCCCATGCACCAAAGAATAACTGGTTCCGGAATTGTTCGACTAAAGAGGAGCAACTTCGCTGCAATTGGCAATGAGCTAACTACTGGAGACCAAGTACTTTAATAAACAATATCGAAACCCTTGGGGCCATCTGATATGTCTCCTCGGGGAAAACATAAAATACCAGAACTTCAGGAAAATATAATAGCAATCATGAAAAAAGGCACCCAATATTACACAGAAAGAAAACACGTAGCAGAAAAACACATACACGATACCTACCCACAGGACTCTTGGTCCTACATATACACAGATGGCTCTGCTACAAATGCCACCTGAAATGGAGGGGGAGGTGTGTTCTTGACGCTGAATAATCAGGACGAGATCACCAAGTCAATAGCTACTGGAAAATTATCAAACAACTTTAAAGCAAAAACTGTGGCCATCAGAGATGCTGCAACACTGGCTACTCAACACAAAAATAACATGCACAATAAATTGGTGATTCTGACCGATGCACTGTCAGTAATATCAGCTCTAAAAAAACCCAAGAACAATGAACTAGATGACTTGAGAACAACCTTGACCAACTATGCAATAACTTCCAGAGAGTAGTCATTCAGTGGATACCATCACACTGTAATATACACGGGAACGAACGCGCAGACAAATTAGCTAAAGAGGGAGGGAGATTACCACAAGAGAGCCATCCGCTCAGTTATGATGAAGCCAAATCCATCCTCAAGGTTCAGTTCCATGAAAAAAGGAAACGAGAACACTCAAAGCATAACGAGAGTGACGGATACCATCAACTATCAAGGAGGGATAAAGTCATCATACTTCGCCTACACACTATGCCACTGTACACTGGACAATATGACTACAAAACATGTTCTACAGGATTGCCCCCAGTACACAGACATGAGAAGAGCAATGTGGTCCACGCCCACCTCCCTGGAAGAAAAAATATATGGGGTAATCGATTCGTTTAAACAGACAGCTGACTTCATGAGAGAGTCTGTAATTCTACTCTGACTGAGTCTTGATCGTAGAGAGAGAGAGAGAGAGAGAGAGAGAAAGAGAGAGAGACTACAGCGATTTTCAACATGTGTAGAATTGACATTCAACTGTAACTCTCTCTACTACAGCGATGTTCAACATTTGTAGACCTGACATTGAACTGTACAACTCTCTACTACAGCGATATTCATCATGTGTAGAATTGGCATTCAACTGTACCTCTCTCTATTTTAGCGATGTTCACCATTTGTAGACCTGACATTCAACTGTAACTCTCTCTACTACAGCGATGTTCAACATTTGTAAACCTCTCTACTACAGCGATGTTCAACATTTGTAGACCTGACATTCAACTGTAACTCTCTCTACTACAACGATGTTCAACATTTGTAAACCTCTCTACTACAGCGATGTTCAACATTTGTAAACCTCTCTACTACAGCGATGTTCAACATTTGTAAACCTCTCTACTACAGCGATGTTCAACATTTGTAAACCTCTCTACTACAGCGATGTTCAACATTTGTAAACCTCTCTACTACAGCGATGTTCAACATTTGTAGACCTGACATTCAACTGTAACTCTCTACTACAGCGATGTTCAAGATTTGTAGACCTGACATTCAACTGTAACTCTCTACTACAGCGATGTTCAAGATTTGCACACCTGACATTCAACTGTAACTCTCTCTACTACAGCGATGTTCAAGATTTGTACACCTGACATTCAACTGTAACTCTCTCTACTACAGCGATGTTCAAGATTTGCACACCTGACATTCAACTGTAACTCTCTCTACTACAGCGATGTTCATGATTTGTAGACCTGACATCCAACTGAAACACTCTTTACTACAGCGATGTTCAACATTTGTAGACCTGACATTCAACTGTATCAGGTTTATGAGTGTAGGATATCTTGCGCTAAAAAAAACTGCAATAATTTTGAAAGAAAACGACGTTTTCCTACACAAAAGAAAACAATGTATATACATTCTGTTCAAGCACATTCTCCTGTGTTTCCTATATTTATTTTCTTTTATCACCTCTTCTTGTACCTATCTGGGTGTTGAGGGAGATGCACAATTCTAGAATCATGTCCATCAAATTTAAAGGAGTCGCTACTGGAAGGAATGGTAATCAACATCATCGTTGATTCACAACCATAAGATGGTATCGGAATGATACATGAACTTAGTCATTTTAATTTTACCGCCTCATGTTCTTCATGGCATTTATTGTTTGTGCTGGTATTGCTAGTCTTCGTTTCATCTCTTCTGTCTGCCTCCATTGTTTGTAAATTAAAGATCCCATAT